>JANAVB010007352.1:117500-137500 GCA_029216955.1 Iris pallida
TATGGAAATCATTTAAGCCAAAAAGACATAAATAAGATACCACAAAATAATATGACAATATATTTAGAAATATTTCAATATAGAAAAATACCATTATAATATTATTAATAATAGTAAATAAAAACTGTACTTAACTTATATATGTCTATACATACTAATATACAAATCCACATATATATAAAAATATATACCCTTTTATCATACAATAATAATAATTTATATTAATAATATTAATACACTACAGCTGTACAGGAACAAAGAGAAATAAAAACAAACAACAATAATAATAACTCAGAAAATTAGCAGCCCAACTGCTGTTCTTCTTAAATTTTGAACTCCCAAAGAATAATTAAAAAAATAATAAAACAAGTATCCTAACATTAGTTGTCTTCTTGTACTCGTCTCTCGAGAGAAGGACATCATAACAAAAAACAACAATAAATTCAAAGAAGAAAGGAGGTGCAGAAGAGAGTGAGTAAAATTTGAATGAGAGAGAGAGAGTACGAGCGGAGTGGAAAGGAGCAGGGAGAGAGTCGCGTGAGAAGTAGAGATGGAGTATAGGGGCGGTGGAGAGAGGGGTACTTGGTCGTCGGGCGTGATGTTGGCGGTCGTGGGCTGTGCGCGTACGGTGGGGAAGGCGCAGGCGGTCCGTCGGCGCTCGTCCAGATGGACGGCATACGGGGAACCGCAAAGGGGATGTGGCATCCAGATCTGGCCATGCTGGGATGAGGGCAGCGCCGGAGAAGATGGTGGCAGAGAGGTGCGATCTACGCTGCTTTCAGGAGGGAGAGTCGACACTCGGAGGGGTTCGCCGATGCGGCGGTCGCCGGGACAAGGCCAGAACTTAGGTAAGGATTTTTGGTTTTTCTCTTGTTGTTTCTTTTTAGGATGTGGCAGCGGTGGCCAGATTTTGGTGGTGGTGGTTTTGTTTTTTTTTAGGTTTAGGGTGGGCGGCCGGTCGCGGAGGCGGTAGTTGTATTTTGTTTTAATTTTTGGCTGTGATAGTCGTGGTGGCGAGTAGGTGGAGGTCCAAGGGTGTGGTGGTGATGATGATGACGGTGGTGGCACCGCCTATGGCGCTACCAGATTTGGGGGCCGGGGGCCAGTGGTACAGTGGTGTGGTGAGGGAGGAGACGATAGGGATTGGGTGCTAGTGGCTATGGTTGCGGCTGCGGCGGGTTCTACTGGTGGTGTGGCTTGGGGATGGTCGAGAGTGTTGGTCATAGGGATGGGGGTTGCGGAGGAAGTCGACCAGGATGACAGGGAGAGGGTTTGGTGATGGGGAGTACTGGCGGTTGGTCGGAGAGGACGGTAGAGGAGTCGCGATATCGGGAAGGCTGTTGTTAGGTTGACGAGGGATTAGTTTAGGGTTAGGGTTAGAGTTGAGAGGTGTCATCGTGTCGGGGAGTGTCCGACATGAGAGGGAGTAATGATTTGTGTCTGGGATTGTCGGACACGGAAGTGATAGTGTAGGTGTCAAAAGAATATTTTATATTGGAAATACACCCGGGGTCGGACCCGAGGCCGTCACGGCTGACACAAGGAATTTGGACACCGACACGGTGCACTCACATTTGTGGTGGAATTTGGCTTATGGAATTTTTCATAAAAAAGAGCAACGGGGCTCTCCTTATATAGGAGGTGAAGACCCCTAGTTGTATAAGGATTATGATCGTTTAAATCCCCACTAGATAATTCACCATTTAATTAAAAATAGATTTAAAAACCAGTTCAATCCAATCCAATCCAAATCTAAATTTAAATCTAGGTAAAACTTATCTATAATTTAAACTTATTTAAATTTAAAATCAATAAATCTAATCTTAAGATAAAATACTAAACTAATTTAATCATTAAATCCATAATTCCAAAATATCTTTATATAACTAATAAATAATAATAATTAATTTCAAAAATCACAATAAATTTTTAAATATTTGAAATATCTTTTTGAAAATAAATAAAATAAGTATAATTTTTTCAAAAAAATATACATAAATTTAATTTCATGTACTTCACATGCGATAGAACATATTATTTAAAATGAAAATATCATTTCTTAAATTATTACCTATAATTGTATAAATAAAAGCCTATTTATAATAATGAAATTAAATATAAAATTTGACTAAATTTTGGCGGGAAAAATTTATATACAAAAACTTACTCTATATGTATTTGAAAACAAAACCATTTATTTCTATATTTACCAACCTACAATAATTTTTTTTATATAAAAATAAATATCTTGTATATACGTATTCGTACTTGATGTACAAATACCAACGTAAAACAAATATTAAAAAAATTCTAGTGAAATTTTAGAGGGTTTACACCCAACTTTGGATAATGCGTCTTTTAGACATTCTAAGTCTTAAGCTAACAGTCTTTGACTTAGGAATGTCATATTTAGGCGCATGACATCTATGTGCTTCTTTTGGTATTTTTCATGCATCTACATGACCCCTTTCAAATTTTTTAAAACATAACAAGTTTTGAAATACTTTGAACAAGAAGCATGAGAGAAAGATTCTGTCATATAAAGCTTTAGATGCATCAGATCATCTGTCGTGCGATCATTCGCTTTGACCGAATCCTTTAAAATTTGAACTGTATTCGAAATTTGTGGCGGCCGTTTCTGACATTTGCTTGGATCGAGGCTAAGTCAACTACCATCCGTGATTTCAGGAACAGAAAATCATGCAACAGTTAATGCCGAGTTGATCTTTTCATCCCAAAATCAAGTCGCATAGTACTTTACTTAGTAAGTCTTTGCCCCTATAAATAGGACATGACTTTGACATAATTTGTCATTATCACTTTCAACCATGTATTTGCTGATTACCATTCCAGCAAATTTGTGCGAACTTGGGAAGGGATTGGGCATCATCTTGCTGAGAAAACTGCTCTTTGGTTATGCCAGAAGTTGAGAAAAAGATCGATCTTCAAAAGGTAAACTTTTCTGAAGTATTATTCTTCTTTTCTTGATCGATCACTTCTTTTTCACACGAAGTCTTATAACAATGATTTCCTCTTTGATCATGTTCTGAGCACAACATGCCTTCAAAGCACATAGTTATACTTATAGAAAGATGTACTATAGAAATAAAGATATACTGCACACATAGGCAAGACTATCAATATTGTGCTATTGAAGAGTACTGCTACAATTCTTAGGCACACAAAATTTTCACACTTTCCTATGAACCTTTTGCTGTTACACAGTACAACTGTCTTTATGCGCCTAACTTCTCTTGAACTTGTCATACTTTCAGGATACTCCTTGGATGACTGGAGCTCAGATGGAGCTTGGAAGGACATTATAACATGTCTAGTTTGACGTTATTCAACATATTATGGAGAGCTTTGCATACAGTCCTCAGACCTAGCTAGCTGTCTGCACCCATCTACGAGGCTTACAATTGGCTGGTTTCACTATAGTAGCATCCGTGACACGATTGGGTTTGAATCCCAATTGGAACACTGTCGATGACGAACAGTGTTGGCAGTCGACGGGGGCTATAAGAAACAAGCTAACGGAGAAGGTCCTAAGTCTTCATCCAGTTTTGTGTCTTTCTGTCGAAGCATACTGCCAAAGACTTAGAGGGGAGCCCATGCTAGTTGATGCACTAGTATGTGACTCAAGTTCGGCACTTCCATGAGAATGTAAGGTTCAGAGTACCTAGCATATGGAGTGCTTACCCTCTTAACATTGTCCTTCAGTGCAAAATTTTTCATATCTTATGGCTTGTACTAATAGAGGACCTGATGGAGAAGACCCAGAATGTAATAGATCTCCATTAGATATGACCACGACTTTAGAATGTGTCACGACCCGCACCCACTGTGAGGGTACGAGAGCGTAACAACGCCCAGCCTACGCCGTAGTGTCGGCGGTAGAATGCTGTTCTAGGTCATGAACTATAACTAACATAATATGAATACTCTCCATAAGGAGGCCAACACAGAGGTACAACTCAATCACAATCTAAGGTAGAATGTAGCATGATGGAAAATAGATAAAAATCCTCAACTGAGGTACAGCAGAAAGAAATAACAAAGTCTCAACATCTCTAAAATATACAACTCTGAAAATAAGACAACAGCTAAACATGAAAAGAAAGGACAGTCTAAGCTATCTACACTATACAAGGTATCATCCTGAGCAGCTGCCTGAACCTCCCAGGGGTCCAGGTCGCGAGTGTCAACTAGGCAAACTCCAAGTAAGGGTGCAGGGTTCCTCATCATCCTATGTAAAATTTTCAACAGGTCCAGTCAGGACGGGAGCGAGCACAAAACATCTCACGCAGTTCATATCATGTTAGAAATATAAAGCATGCAATAGAGTAAGGTACATGAAACGCTAAAGAAGAATGTATATAAAAATAGCAGAGATTTGATAATGGGAAATATCTATATATGATATGTAAGAACTGTAAGCAACATGTGATTTAGAGCACAATATGGTTATGTAAACGGGTTTTATACAATAAAATAGGACTCCTTTGTACGTGGGTGTACAATGGACATATACAATTTCTTATACAATAGGATTGATCACATAACCAATTTTACTCTCCTCCCCAATCAATACACAAGGATCCAATTCAGTTACGTTACCTTATACAATGGCTTGTACAATGGCTTATACAATGGCTTGTACAATGGCTCAATGTGATAATGAGAGTACAATATGCACAATGAGTGTACAATATAAGGGTATTCAGTAAATACAATATGTAAGTGAAACGAACATCACAATATGTATTTAGTGAATACAAGGAGATAACATCTCAAGAAGATCCACATAGTACCAATCCGTGATAATGATCGTGTCAGCATCAAGTACAGTAATCTAGAGCAAGAATGTAAATCGACAAGTATAAAACGGTCAGAGAATGTACTCGCCTCGTATCTGAATGTCTGAAGTAAATGTACCGTCCGAGATGAGGTACCTGACTCCTATTTAGAGCAACACAAGTCAAGATGTATACAGAATGTTAAATGTAATCTACAATGCATCTGCATGCTGTCTAGGTCAAACTAGACCAAAGTCAACTCTCGGTCAACTCTAGTCAACTAGACTGGTCAAACTAGGTCAAGCCTAAGCCAAACAAGTCTCACTAGGCCTAACCAAGCCTAGTCTAGCAATCACACACCAATCACAAGTCATACTAGACTACCAATACACAACATTGGTGTATTCATATCATACACATAGGCATATGCCCTATAGTCCACATCACACATATTTTATATATATACATAACATATATATATCTAAAATATAATACACCCACATATTATAATATAGGATACCTATATATCATCTCACATATATACACACATGTCCATAAATGTATCCATATAATATAGTGCACTCATATATTTGTAGGATACATTAAAATGTAGTCTAACATGCACATATGTTATATATATATGTGTGTGTACACATATCCATAGGAAAAAGGAGAATGAAAGTGCATGTGTTCAAGTGTATGTGTGTGTGTGTCATGTGACATGAGAGTGTCACTTGAGGGTGTGAAACCTGTGTGTGTGTACATGAAAAGAGATCAACACTAGTTATGAGTTTACACTACACATGGCACAAAGCTAACCCATCTACATTACACATGTATAATACTTAACATGTATGGCTACAAGTATACATCTATATACATTAGAGTAGAGACTATTTAAGTTATAACTAACATGCATCTATACTTTACATAAATCTATATATATTATAGCAATCATTTAGAGAAGGGTTTCATGGCATGGTGGTTGATATAGAATGGGTGTCCTTGTGCAGAGGGTGAAGTTCATTCTCAGTTTAGTTCCACATTTACATATAAACTAAAGTGAGCTATCCCATAAACTGGTGTAACTAACCACATAAAATGAACCATGTTATCTGAAATCTGCCATTAAGCCAACATCCCATAGCATACAACTCATGCATTGTCTACTACTGAAATTAACTAACATTTCGAATTAAGGGGTTGAAGGTTAACATTACATTCATAGACATTCCACTATATTGAAAACTAAAATTGGCTTGGCAATAGGAAAAGGAAGGTATATATGCTTACATAGACAGTTCAGTGTTCGAACAACCTAAAATGAACTAACATTCAATCTAAATATCAGCTATGCATTGGTTCTATGTCTACATATGAAATCTGATATTGCATTTACAATATTTATACATTATGCATTCATATCTATCATTACATATATACCTTGCATTTATCTAGCATTCATTATATACTTTCATGCATGCATTGTATATCATTTTCATTCATGCATTTATGCATTGCTTACGTATATTACATTAATTGCATTCCTACATGCTTGCATTCAACCATATATACATTAATGTAATAGGATATATCATATATATATCATTTCATTCATCTAAATATCATGCATTACATACTCTATATTCATTTAATATCCATACTACATAGGCTCATAGGTTACACAAAATACATATATCGTATAGTCACACTTTTACTTAAAATAATACTGTACCAATTGGAATTCACTAAATTTTAGGATTAAAGTATGTTATATCTCTTCGTGTTAGCTTTCCGAAACTTCAAACGGATCGCATTTTCGTGTCCGAAGCTCCCGAATCGCGAAAACACTAAAACGCGTTCGTCTTTCGTACAACTGACACTCAAACAATTCTACAGAAAGTTTAAAACGAATTTGGCTTATTAAAATATATTGGAAAGCTAACTTCGATACGCTTCTTTTAAAAAAAATGGGAGATTAACTTGGAGTTTGAGCTAAAAGTTATGGTATTTCTAAGTTGCTATTGCTACTAAAAACGTGGATAAAAATTATGACGAATTTGGGTAGTTTGAGACAAAAGAACACAAGTATAACATAATAGCAAGAACTCACTCTCTACACTAATATATATATATGAGACACTATAGAACACATCTCCAATACAAATATAGATGAATATGTAATAATTCATTCATACATAACAACAACACATAGTGTGTCCAAATTTGGGGTTTTTCCACATGGACACAACCACAACACAAAGGACACTCCTATGACCTCCAAATGGACACAAAATGACAAAATAGATACAACCATGGGGGTCATTCCTATGGATTCAAAATAGATTATATGCATGAGGAAATGAAAAGAAGAAGGGATTTATACCTCCCGGTAGATCGAATCGAAGAAAAGCCTTCCCGGAGCGACACCGACACGTAGAGATTCCAAAAGATACGAACGAGCTCGAATCCTCCCAAACTTGGGTAGCTTCCTCCTTGGCTAGAATGGAGAAGGAAATAAGAAGATTTAGTAGCGAAATGGAAGGATTTGGTGGAGAAATTGCTAGGGATTGATCTCTAGAAATTTGGGGAAGAACAAGAGAGAGTGTGGATGAGAATAATAAATAAACTTGAGCCTATCCTCTCCAAAGTGGCTGACCATATGGGCTATTTGTTCTATTATGGTAAGGTCCAAAATGCCCCCACTAACCTATTCTATTAGTATTAGGAAAGGGCTAATTGGTTGGGGCTAAATTAGTCATTCTAAAGTCTCTAATCTCTCTAACCTTATCCATAATAATTATCTAACCTCTAACTAAAATATTTCTATCATGTGGGCTATGGCTAACTAATGTGTGGGTCCACTAAAGTCAACACTACCCCCGGGTCCCCGTTTCAAGTCGGATTGAGCTGAAATTCGAACCCGACTCAAATAACCCCAAAACATATCATAAATAATAAAATAAATTCAAAAATATTTCAAAAATATAAAATGACAAAAATACTCCTGTTCCTAAAAATTGGGGGTGACAAATTCCTCGAAATTAAAACCAAACAATAGTAAAATATCAAAATCATAAGTCATAATTTTAAATAGTTTAAAAATGATTAAAAATCACCAAAAATCATAATATGAAATAATTATCAATAAATAATAATTATAATTACAAAATTTTAAAATTACCCTCATCTGGAAAACTGGGTGTTACAATCCTACCCACCTTATAAAAATTTCGTCCTCGAAATTAAGATGATCGCACCCCCTTCTAGGTCAAACATAGTTAAGGGTCAATCACTAGTCAATTTCTCAACATCCAAGTACTTGGTCATCAACTGGTCAACTTCTTAGGATTTTACCTATGCTAGCTATTTAGGTGTTGGCAACTAGAATTTAGCAAAAGAGAAACTCTATAATAGACTAGCTCTTAACTTCTCAATCCTATCAAGTCACCTATACTAAATACCTACAAGCTAAGCACATGAATACCAAATACCACACACACACACACACACACACACATATATATATATATATATATATTATATATATATATATATATATATATAATATATATATATATATGCTCAAGAACAACAACCCATCACATATATCCTAAGTATATCATCTATATATACATGACTGATCAACCAAGTGTTAAGGCAGACTAAACTTATAAGGGTCTGAAACAATGCTTAGAACTAGGCTAAGGATGAATGGTCTGAATCAAGGGGACATGGTATCTAGTGAAGGGTCTGCACACTGCCTATAAAGGTGATCAACACAAAGGGACTCAACACGAAGGGAACTTAACTAAAATGGAAAATTGAACCAAGTATAGGCTAAACAACATGTTTATAACCCTATACAACAATGGACTATAGATACCAACTAACCTATATCCCATATGCCAATACATCTGCAATCTATCTATGCAAATAGACCTCTCGGTCTTAGGTGAAACTACAACTATACTCAAAGGCAGGCTCTGGTCATGGGCCTCACTGGAAAAAGGTAAGGAAAGTAGTAATATCATCAAGGATGTAAGGCATACTAACATCTTATGTGTAACTGGTTGGTATTATAGATAACAGGAGAATTATCTGCAATGGGTTACTATTCTAACACCAATGCTAACTATCACCTCTAGGTACAGACACTCTACAAGTCATCATACCATTATACTATGAAGGAACTACCTATGAATAAGCTCTACAAAACTAAATATCCCTACTCCTAAGTCATTTATAACAATCAAAAGGGTATGATGTTTAAACCTTCTCAAGATACAATCTGTTAATCATATGCGTCTGTCCAAAATCATGTTGTCCAGAGTCTTCATGCTAGTGAGCAAGGCTACGATAATCACAGAGTCCTTGACTAAGGTACGTACCTCTAGGTTCATGGTATTTAAAATTTTCGTACTGCCGCATGCGACGGCGAAAACCTTAAATTCCATACCCGAGAATACATCCAAACTGACTACATGTCCTCACTATGCCAACTAACACGACTATCGAGGATTCTAGATTCCATGATTTAGGTGACCTAGCCCATATGATTTTCTCAGAAGAAAAACAAACACAACAAGAGTAACATGACAAAATTAATCAATCAACAAGGAACAGATGGAATCTGATTTCAAGGTAATTATAAAAGACAATTGCAGGAATGGAATTGAGAAGAACGAAACTTGCAACAAGATCTCCAATGGTCTGCACATCCTTGACTGTCCTGACGATAGCTCGCCCTGCTAGTTTTCCTTGGTCTGCTGCTGATGCTGCATGAATCACCGATGCTGAAAGAAATCAGAAATAAGGAGAAAATCTCTGTACATAGAGAGGCACATCCAATGTAGCAGAAATGCCAACCTGAGTCGGCACAACAGAAGCTGCGGTCTCGAGGCCCTGATGAATAGGATGAGAGGTGGCCAGACTCTCGATAGTATCCCCCGAATCGAAGCGATGAGATCGTGTCTTCATAACCATCATGAAAACTGATCAAACAAGAAGCAATTTCTGAGAATGAAGCAAAAATTCAAAGGAGGACAGTTTATATTCAAGGGAAGTCAATAAGCAACAATTTTTGACAAAAAGATCTGATTAAGAGTTTTTCCTAATGTGATTGAGTACCTCCAAAAATAATCCTAATCCTGCTCCAGGCTGTAGTGATACTCTAGTTCGAACACCACTACATAAACTCGACCTGCATGGGCCACCACTAAAAACGTGTCACGACCCGCACCCACTGTGAGGGTACGAGAGCGTAACAACGCCCAGCCTACGCCGCAGTGTCGGCGGTAGAACGCTGTTCTAGGTCATGAACTATAACTAACATAATATGAATACTCCCATAAGGAGGCCAACACAGAGGTACAACTCAATCACAATCTAAGGTAGAATGTAGCATGATGGAAAATAGATAAGAAATCCTCAACTGAGGTACAGCAGAAAGAAATAAAGTCTCAACATCTCTAAAATATACAACTCGGAAAATAAGACAACAGCTAAACATGAAAAGAAAGGACAGTCTAAGCTATCTACACTATACAAGGTATCATCCTGAGCAGCTGCCTGAACCTCCCCAGGGGTCCAGGTCGCGAGTGTCAACTAGGCAAACTCCAAGTAAGGGTGCAGGGTTCCTCATCATCCTCTGTAAAATTTTCAACAGGTCCAGTCAGGACGGGAGCGAGCACAAAACATCTCACGCATTCATATCATGTTAGGAAATATAAAACATGCAATAGAGTAAGGTACATGAAACGCTGAAAGAAGAATGTATATAAAATAGCAGATTTGATAATGGAAATATCTATATATGATATAAGAACTGTAAGCAACATGTGATTTAGAGCACAATATGGTTATGTAAGCGGGTTAGGTTATACAATAAAATGGGACTCCTTTGTACGTGGGTGTACAATGGACATATACAATTTCTTATACAATAGAATTGATCACATAACCAATTTTACTCTCCCTCCCCAATCAATACACAAGGATCCAATTCAGTTACGTTACCTTATACAATGGCTTGTACAATGGCTTATACAATGGCTTGTACAATGGCTTATAATGGCTTGTATAATGGCTCAATGTGATAATGAGAGTGCAATATGCACAATGAGTGTACAATGATAAGGGTATTCAATAAATACAATATGTAAGTGAAACGCACATCACAATATGTATTTAGTGAATACAAGGAGATAATCTCAGAAGAATCCACATAGTACCAATCCATGATAATGATCGTGTCAGCATCAAGTATAGTAATCTAGAGCAAGAATGTAAATCCAGACAAGTATGAAACGGTCAGAGAATGTACTCGCCTCGTATCTGAATGTCTGAAGTAAATGTACCGTCCGAGATGAGGTACCTGACTCCTATTTAGAGCAACACAAGTCAAGATGTATACAGAGATGATAAATGTAATCTACAATGCATCTGCATGCTGTCTAGGTCAAACTAGACCAAAGTCAACTCTCGGTCAACTCTAGTCAACTAGACTGGTCAAACTAGGTCAAGCCTAAGCCAAACAAGTCTCACTAGGCCTAACCAAGCCTAGTCTAGCAATCACACACCAATCACAAGTCATACTAGACTACCAGCACACAACATTGGTGTATTCATATCATACACATAGGCCATATGCCCTATAGTCCACATCACACATATTTCACATATTATATACATAACAATATATATCTAAAATATAATACACCTACATATATATATATAGGATACCTATATATTCATCTCACATATATACACACATGTCCATAAATGTATCTAATATAATATGCACTCATATATTTGTAGGATACATTAAAAATATGAGTCTAACATGCAAATATGTATATATATATATATATATATATATATATATATATATATGTGTGTACACATATCCATAGGGAAAAAGGAGAATGAAAGTGCATGTGTTCAAGTGTATGTGTGTGTGTCATGTGACATGAGAGTGTCACTTGAGGGTGTGAAACCTCTGTGTGTGTGTACATGAAAAGAGAATCAACACTAGTTATGAGTTTATACACACATGGCACAAAGCTAACCCATCTACATTACACATGTATTACACTTAACATGCATGGCTACAAGTATACATCTATATACATTAGAGTAGAGACTATTTAAGTTATAACTAACATGCATCTATACTTTACATAAATCTATATATATTATAGCAATTATTTAGAGAAGGGTTACATGGCATGGTGGTTGATATAGAGTGGGGTGTCCTTGTGCAGAGGGTGAAGTTCATTCTCAGTTTAGTTCCACATTTACATATAAACTAAAGTGAGCTATCCCATAAACTGGTGTAACTAACCACATAAAATGAACCATGTTATCTGAAATCTGCCATTAAGCCAACATCCCATATGCATACAGCTCATGCATTGTCTAATACTGAAATTAACTAACATTTCGAATTAAGGGTTGAAGGTTAACATTACATTCATAGACATTCCACTATATTGAAAACTAAAATTGGCTTGGCAATAGAAAAAGGAAGGTATATATGCTTACATGGACAGTTCAGTGTTCGAACAACCTAAAATGAACTAGCATTCAATCTAAATATCAGCTATGCATTGGTTCTATGTCTACATATGAATCTGATATTGTATTTACAATATTATACATTATGCATTCATATCTATCATTACATATACCTTGCATTTATATCTAGCATTCATTATATACTTTCATGCATGCATTGTATATCATTCTTTCATTCATGTATTTATGCATTGCTTACGTATATTACATTAATTGCATTCCTACATGCTTGCATTCAACCATATATATACATTAATGTAAATAGGATATATCATATATATATCATTTCATTCATCTAACATATCATGCATTACATACTCTATATTCATTTAATATCCATACTACATAGGCTCATAGGTTACACAAAATACATATATCGTATAGTCACTCTTTTACTTAAAACCAATACTGTACCAATTGGGCATTCACTAAATTCTAGGATTAAATTATGTTATAGCTCTTCGTATTAGCTTTTCCGAAACTTCAAACGGATCGCATTTTTGTGTCCGGAAGCTCCCGGAATCGCGAAAACACCAAACGCGTTCGTCTTTCGTACAGCTGACACTCAAACAATTCTACAAAAAGTTTTAAAACGAATTTGGCTTATTAAAATATATATTTGGAAAGCTAACTTCGATATGCTTCTTTTAAAAAAAACGGGAGGTTAATTGGAGTTATGAGCTAAAAGTTATGGTATTTCTAAGTTGCTATTGCTACTAAAAACGTGGATAAAAATTATGACGAATTTGGGTTTGAGACAAAAGAACACAAGTATATAACATAATATAGCAAGAACTCACTCTCTACATTAATATATATTATGAGACACTATAGAACACATCTCCAATACAAAAATATGAGATTAAACATGTAATAATTCATTCATACATAACAACAACACATAGTGTGTCCAAATTTGGGTTTTCCCACATGGACACAACCACAACAACACAACCACAACACAAAGGACACTCCTATGACCTCCAAATGGACACAAAATGGACACAAATGGAGATACAACCATGGAGGTCATTCCTATGGATTCAAAATAGACCTATATGCATGAGGAAATGAAAAGAAGAAGGGATTTATACCTCCCGGTAGATCGAATCGAAGAAAAGCCTTCCCGGAGCGACACCGACACGTAGAGATTCCAAAAGGATACGAACGAGCTCCGAATCCTCCCAAACTTGGGTAGCTTCCTCCTTGGCTAGAATGGAGAAGGAAATAAGAAGATTTGGTGGCGAAATGGAAGGATTTGGTGGAGAAATTGCTAGGGATTGCTCTCTAGAAATTTGGGAAGAACAAGAGAGAGTGTGGATGAGAATAATAAAATGAACTTGAGCCTATCCTCTCCCAAAGTGGCTGGCCATATGGGGCTATTTGTCCTATTATGGTAAGGTCCAAAATGCCCCCACTAACCTATTCTATTAGTATTAGGAAAGGGCTAATTGGTTGGGGCTAAATTAGTCATTCTAAAGTCTCTAATCACACTAATCTTATCCATAATAATTAGTCTAACCTCTAACTAAAATATTTCTACCATGTGGGCCATGGTTAACTAATGTGTGGGTCCACTAAAGTCAACACTACCCCCGGGTCCCCGTTTCAAGTCGGATTGAGCTGAAATTCGAACCCGACTCAAATAACCCCAAAACAATATCATAAATAATAAATAAATTCAAAAATATTTCAAAAATACAAAATGACAAAAATACACCTGTTCCTGAAAACTGGGGGTGACAAATTCTTCGAAATTAAAACCAAACAATAGTAAAAATATCAAAATCACAAGTCATAATTTTAAATAGTTTAAAAATGATTAAAAATTACCAAAAATCATAATATGAAATAATTATCAATAAATAATAATTATAATTACAAAATTTCAAAATTACCCTCATTTGGAAAACTGGGTGTTACAGAATGAAAATCTAGGATGTAATATAACTCCATCATATAATCATGGTTTTGTTAATAAGGGTTCTTATTTTGTATTTCACTGCAACTTTAATCTTGTCGCATAAGCTTTTGCTAAAGTTCTGAAGAAGTCACTACCTTCATGATGACATATAACTGCCTATGACGCATGAAACTTCATAAATATGTTTAGGGATTTGGCTGCACGAATCCATAGAAAGAATTCAACTATATGACCCTGCTACAAAGTATGATCGCCCATGACAATAATTACTCAGAATGTGAAGACTATTCCAGTTAGCTAGACGCATGAAGTTGTCAGATACATAAACTGAGTCTTTAATTAGGCAGAAGACGCATCCGAAACAGTTCTACTTGTAAACTTCTCAATGTCAAACCAAAACTGATACATCATAAAATATCGCATAACATTTTGAATTTTGTTGCCTTTGAGATGAATCTGAATAATCTTTGAGACTATTAATTTGAAGCATAGCAAAAACTCATCAAGTTAAAATGGAACTGGTTTACTTGTAACTCCTCTTCCAGGAATTTTGAAAATAATTTTATTTTATTTGAATTAAATGGGAATTTTTAAATTTTTATAAATGTTTAATTAAATAGTTATTACGATAGGGTGCTTTAGTCATGGTTGAGATTTGGAGTACAAGATGACTAGAAATCATGGCACGGATAGTGCGGTTGTGCCTCAACTAGTGTTTTAGCTATGGTAGGGAAGGCCAAGCCATAAGTGTGTCCTGACTAGGAAAACCAGGCCAAGTTACGACTTAATCCCTATATATTATTTAATTATTTATTAATCATATTAATGACTTTTAGGAAAACCGGTTGTACCAAACTAGTCAAACAGGACCCGATTCAAACCAAGGCCTTTGTAGTCACGTAGTGTGTTCAAGAAGTATAGGTAGATGTATATTGTATCTACATATATTTTGTACATTATTTTTCAATGGTTAACAATATTGGTTATACATATAATATATTTTTATCGATATTTATGTGGCATTTTTAGAATATACTGCAAGATTTCCCGTGGACCAATTTATGTGAGGATATAATGTGTTCACCCTAAATATACCTTTTGTTAGTTATAATAATAAGATATAAAAAATAATATATATATACATATATATATATATATATATATATATATATAATATATATATATATATATATATATATATATATATATTATATATATATATATATATATATATATAAATATATATATATATATATATATATATATATAATATATATATATATATTTTTTTATATATATATATATATTATATAATATATATCTAATATATATTTTTATATATATATATAATATATAATATATATATATATATATATATATCTATATATATATATATAATATATATATATATATATATATATTATATATATATTAATATATATTATATATATATATATATATTATAATATATATATATATTATATATATTTATATATATATTATATATATATATTAGATATATATAATATATATATATATTATATAGTATTAATACGATATTATTTGGTTGCTAGAACTACTTATTGCTTTAGAGATGTGTATATATAGGAGACACATATATATATAAATATACATAAATAATGACTTATATATACAAGTACTAAAGGAAATAAGAAAGGAAAAGGAAATAAAAAGAAAATAAAAATAACCCAAAAGTGCCCCCTAAACCGGAGCCCAGGCCCGACTCCTTTGCAACATACATATTCATTTGCGTCGAGAGAGAGAGGGGGGATGTGAACATCGAAACCCTAACCCTAAACCTTACCATCCCAACCTGGCGACCAACCCAGCAGCCGTGCGCCACTGTGCAAGCGCCGGACTCGGTCGCACACGCATGAGCGGCAGGGCAGCCGCGCCCTGCAGACAGCAGCAGTCGTTGCAAACGTGCAACTTCGCAGCAGATTTCCCGTCTACTCGATCGTCCGTTCTTCAAGCCATATCCTCTGGTCTGAACACAACCCTAACCCCTTCATGTCCTTTCAAATAGTTATGAATACTTTGCTTAAGATTATCCGAGAAACTCATGCCAAAATTGGCGAAAACTATTTCGAATCAAAACAGAACGCTATTTTTCAACCCCACATTGGAAGGCGATTATTCGTCGGTCCATTAATTGATTTAATAAAGTGCTTGAACACGTTTAACAACAACTTATAAGGCTTCATAACAAAATTTGTAGCTTTGATTTTATATACAATATGCAAAGAAAACAGTTTGTAAAGGTCGAGAAAAATCATATTAAAAATAGTTTCAAAACTTAAAATCTCGCTGATACGACGTGCGTTCTACCAATTCGGGTGACGTGAAAGCATCAAAAGGTGCGTATCGACTTCGCGGACGTGTGAGCTTTGACGGAATTCAAATTGGTTGCGTGTGTACGACAAATTTGATACGTATCCGTCGAAATTTACCGTATCGGCTTTTTTGTAAATTTTTTAATTACTGTGTGCACGCTCGTCAAATCGAAACAAAACTTGCGCCAACAGGAGCATATCATTTGTCTGCTCCTGTATGCCAAGTTTGGTTCGATTCTGAGACAGTTGATCTGATCGCCGTTTTACGGGCCCCACGATCAGACTCAACGCGCGATTTTGTGCACGGCCCGTCGAAATTCAACTTTGGACATACGGTTGGATTCGTCTCAAAAAATGGACACATAGACATGTAGTTTGATGACTTTAGAGACCATAGACTCTGGCACACTTTTTGGTGCAAAGCGGGTCCAATGGCGGATATATCGTTTTAACCCGAAATAACCGTGTTACCCCTGTGTCCAGAACTGGACTTATGAGTAGGCTATTCTAGGTAATTTGACTATTCTGAACACATTGGTAACATCTATTTCAGCATCTGGAGATTTTTGCGGGAGTTGACTTTCGTGACTCATCTGAGTGGTTGTATTATCGGTTTCACCAGCTAAGGACCTCAGACAAGTGCACTTTCTGATTGCTTTCGATTCATATTATCTTTTCATTTCATGTTTATACAAATGCTTTTGCTTATTGACACATTATTACATAGATTAGTGTCATGGATCTCTACATACTATATTTCGTAATTGTCGTATTTTTGTGTTTCATGACTTGTTCGAGTCCATGAGTACTAGTCGAGAGGGAAAATATCTTAGTAGACATGTGGACTACCCAGAACTATCTTCCGTGTGTTTTATAGAGAATATCAGCTGCACACGATGCGTGCAGGGTGCCTGATTTACCCCCTAGCCGTTCACATGTCGAAACTGATATTTCAAAACACATAGATAGTCGTCTTTACTTGGCTTTCCTTGTTTTCTTCACCACTTGCCATGTCACCCCCATTTACATGTTTTTTCCAGTTTATACGTTATAGAGTTACCTACTTATTTCTAGACATCCATGATATTAGTTACTTTCTAGTTTCATTTCACATATATTATTTTATGTCTTGTGAATTCTATTGTGTTTTTTGCATTGCCGTCGGTTTGTGTGCTTGTTCCATTCCTGACTGAAAACCAACATTTTTAGGTTAGCTGTAGCTTTACTTAGCATTGGAAGATACGGGTGTACTTGCAGGCAGAAACCTAGAAATTAGATAGAAGTGGTATCATTTTCATTAATTATAAGAATCTTGTATTTTCTTTAAATATAAATGTTGTAAAGGTTGTAATCAATTTAGAAATGTGAATGAGCAATAAATGTTATAATTATGTCATTTTGAGCATCATGGCCTTGACAGCGTTCTAAAAGACCGCCGACTCTGCGGCGTAGGCTGGCTTGGACACGCACATCGTATCCCGAAAAATGGGTGCAGGTCGTGACAAGTTTTTATGGTGGCCCATGTAGGTCAGTTTTCACAAAAGATTGCAAACTCGCGGTAGTACCTAAATTAGCCGTACTGCTACGAGCCTCCAACTAGGAAATGCTCATTCACGTTAGGATTGAATTAATTTAGGATGATGGCTAGGACTAGGAGTCCCTTATGTATTTGACTGTGGGTAGTTAAGGTTACTATATAGGTAATAGATTTAAGTAGGAATTTGTTGACTTCTACACCATATTAGTTGACTTAGAGGAAATCTTCCTAAAAGGATTTACCTTTGTGTTTTGATACGATAATAGGATCTAAGGTAGGTAGACTGTTCGTTTAGTAAACCAAGCCACCTATGATTCAAACTCCTAACCTTGACCATTTATGTAAAATTATTATTATTTTTTTCTTTCTACCCTCTAAATCTCATTATCATATAGTAAAATTCTTATTGCTTAATCATCTTCCATTAGCCAAGGATAATTATTTTATCAATATTTTATTTTCAATCCATTAAGTTCGAGCCTAACATGATTCATTATCCCTATATCTACACCGAGTTAGCTATATATTTCCCTCGATCTTGAATATTAGAGGAATAGAAATCAAGGTTTATATTTCTCTCGTCTTCGACCTTTTCTCTTAACCAATCATTTGATTTTCAAAACGAATACTTCCACGTCAAGGACAGATATGTACACTCTTCCTGTCATATTAATTTATTAAATTTCTAACTTTTTCTACAATGATTAATTTGTTTAAGAATTTTTGAAGCTCCTTCGAAATTTTGTGGATATAGCTGAAATAATTTTGATTACTTGTGATGGCAAGACAGTAGCACACTGTCATCACTTATTTGAACTATTGAGACTGTGGGTTCTCTGCAGCCAGCAGCGCACTGGCATGGTAAGACCCCTAAGTTGAAGTAGTTTCAATTAAGAGTAGATTATCGAATATTATAAAAGCTATGCCTTGTTTGTCCTATTCAATCTTGAGTTATTATGTCCATATTGGATAGGGTCGATAGAATGTTCGATACCATAACCATTACCTGAGTCACGATACCAAGGGTTTACTGCAGCCAGATGTACACTGGCGGGGTAGAAATTCTCGGTAAAGTGACTTCACGTATATATATGGTTTTCGAATGTTATAGAGACTATATCCTTATGGCATGTGACTGTTGATTTTTATGGCTCACAACTTCATGAACTCTCGATTAAAATTTGAATAGTTCTCACCCCCCTTTTCATTTCTTGAATCATTCATTTTATCTTTTACTTCTGTCGTGTCGTTATTAGTTTTCCTAGAAGTCCTTTAAACCTAATTGATTTCCTTCCACTAGGTTCATAATCACACCTAGATTACGGTTCTATGATCATGCTTACACAATCGATCGTGTTAGAACGATTTCGATTTGGATCATCCTTAACGACCTTTCGATCATGACTAGACTATTTGATTCTATTTCAATCGTGCCAATTCGCATGGTATCCTAGAATTCGATTATATAATCGTGCCTAAATAGTTTTCCTTAACTAGTTGTGCGTACCCAAATGATTTCAATTTTGATCGACCTTAAACAATTTTGACCATGACTAATAATCGTATATATTTCAACTTAATTATAGCTAAGGTTTATTCCAACTATGGTCATGACTATTTTGATCATGATCATGCTAGTGCCAACTTTCTATTTTTTTACCATGCTTGGATGACTTACACGATTTGCCTTGATCGTGACTATATCTTAAATGTGACTATAATCGTGTTTAGATTTCATCTAGAATTTTTGGTCGTGACTAGACCATGCTGACTATAATTTGGTCGTGCCAAACCATTTCAATCTTGAT
>JANAVB010007352.1:140000-162519 GCA_029216955.1 Iris pallida
GTCTACTCGGTCGTCCGTTCTTCAATCCGTTTCCTCAGGTCTGAACACAACCCTAACCCCTTCATGTCCTTTTAAATAGTTCTGAATACTTCGCTTTAGATTGTTCGAGAAACTTACGCCAAAATTGGTGAAAACTATTTCGTATCAAAACAGAACGCTATTTCCTGACCCTACTTTGGAAGGCAATTATTCGCCGGTCCATCAATTGATTTAATAAAGTGCTTGAATACGTTTAAGAACAAATTATAGGGCTTCATAACAAAATTTGTAGCTTCGATTTTTATCAATAGTATGCAAAGAAAACATTATGTAAAGATCGAGAAAAATCCTATTAAAAATAGTTTCAAAAACTTAAAAACTCGTCGATTCGACGTGCGTTCCGCCAATCCGGGCACCGTGGTCGTAAACCAAAAGCATCAAAAGGTGCGTATCGATTTCGTAGACGTGTAGGCTTTGACGGAATTCAAATTGGTTGCGTGTGCGCGATGAATTTGATGCGTATCCGTCGAAATTTACCGTATCAGCCTCTTTGCAAATTTCCTAATTACTGTGTGCATGTTCGTCAAATCGAAACGAAACTTGCGCCAACAGGACCGTATTGTTTTTCTGGTCCTGTATGACAAGTTTGGTCCGATTATGAGACAGTTGATCGGATCACCGTTTTACGGGCCCCACGATCCAACTCAACAGGCGATTTGGTACACGACCTGCCAAAATCTAACTTTGGACATACGGTTGGGGTAGTATCAAAAAACTGGATCCGTAGACATATAGTTTGATGACTTTAGAGACCATAGACTCTGGCACGCTTTTCGGTGCAAAGCGGATCCAACGGCGGACATCGTTTTGACCCAAAATGACCGTATTGCCCTTGTGTCCAGAATTGGAATTATGAGTAGGCTATTCTAGGTAATTTGACTATTCTGAACACATTGGTAACATCTATTTCAGCATCTGAAGGTTTTTGCATGAGTTGACTTTCGTGACTCATTTGAGTGGTTGTATTATCGGTTTCACCAGCTAAGGACCTCAGGCAAGTGCACTTTCTGATTGCTTTCGATTCATAGTATCTTTCTATTTCATGTTTATATATATGCTCTTGCTTGTTGACACATTGTTACACGGATTAGTTTCATGGATCTCTACATACTATATTTCATGATTGTCGTGTTTTCGTGTTTCGTGACTTGTTCGAGTCCATGAGTACTAGTCGGAAGGGGAAATATCTTAGTAGACATGTGGACTTTCCAGAACTATCTCCTGTATCTTTCGGAGAGAATAGCAGCTGCACACGACACGTACAGGGTGCCTGATTTACCCCTAGTCGTTCACATGTCAAAACTTATATTTCAAAAACATAAATAGTCGTCTTTACTTGACTTTCTTTCTTTTCTTCACCACTTGCCATGTCACCCCATTTACATGTTTTATCCAGTTTATACATCATGTTATAGAGTTGCCTACTTGTTTTCTAGACATGCCATGATATCAGTTACTTTCTAGTTTCATTTTATATATGTTATTTTCATGTCTTGTGAATTCTATTGTGTTTTCACATTGCTGTCGGTTTGTGTGCTTGTTCCATTCCTGATTGGAAACCAACTTTTTTCAGGTTAGCTGTGGCTTCGCTTAGCATCGGGAGATACGGTGTACTTGCAGGCAGAAACCTAGAAATTAGATAGAAGTGGTATCATTTTCATTAATTGTAAGAATCGTGTATTTTCTTTAAATATAAATGTTATAAAGGTTGTAATCAATTTAGAAATGTGAATGAGCAATAAATGTTATATTTATGTCATTTTGAGCATCATGGCCTTGACAGCGTTCTATCGCCGACTCTGCGGCGTAGGCTGGCTTGGACACGCACTCGTATCCCGAAAAGCGGATGCGGGTCGTGACATTACTGCTATTAAGAAATGCTATCGGAAAGACGTATTTGATTTCTAAGTGACGCATAGAGGTTTTTTTTATCTTTTAAGACGCATATTGCTTATGCATCTTTCCAAATGTCTCTATCATATCAATGTGTGAATGATGTGGCTTGATCTGCAGAAGTCCAAGTTTTGTTCATGCATCTATTTATGGACTTTGAACGCTTCTTCTAAAACTGTGCCCATCATAATAACTTAGTGCTTATTAAATAGGTTCATCATCATTAATAAGCCGACGTTTGCATTCTTCTAGGGAATTTTTGTCTCCCAGAATATTTAATTTAAAGGAAGATGAGTAGTTGCCAGATTGCTTTATATAATAGCCATAGAGAACCACTATTTGTGTGGTGCTTCCTTACTGGCTTTCAAGAAGACTTCCCTTGAACTTAAGCGAGCTACTCCTCCATGACTACCTACTGTTTGTGTCACTGCAGTCCCCTTGCCGCTTTCGTCAACTGTTGTGAGCTCAACTCCAGCACCTTCTTCTAACTCAAGGAAGAGGAAGTTGCCAGAGACAGAGCTTTCTATGGCTCATAAAATTTTGATGTGCTGGGCCTTACCATGGCCTATAGAAGCATGACAATTTCATCATCTCAAATCACCAAGTCAAGAAGCATCTATGCACCCAAACCAGGATGAGCTATACGCCCAAGTCAGAGATTGATATGCACCCAAGCTATAAAGTAGAAGACACTCACAGAGCAAAGCCTATGCACCCATCCCTATGCGTCCACAACAAAGCCTATGCGCCCACATGGATCCTCCAGAGGGGGGGCGTATAGCCCTATTCCAACCTATGCGCCAAAGTTAGGATAGCTCCACGACTCGGTCAACATCCACGACCAGTCGTGCACCGAAGCATGCGGCCACGTCAACCCCACGATCAATTCACGATCATGCAGCCTTCATGCGCCTACACCTTATGCGCCCAAAGGAAGTCTATGCGCCCATATGGAAAATTAGTGTATTTCCCCTGTGTGTGCATAATAGTCATTTCAGTACAAAATGACTACAAATAGGGGTCTCATGCCTCTTCAGAAACAGAGAACGGAGAGCATTTCAAGAGCCAAATTGTTGTCCTTCTTGCCAGTGAGCCGAGAGTTAGCAATTTTCTTAGGTTTTTACCCACTTTTGTAAATCGGAGTGTCAATGGAGTAAAGGAGCAACTGCCGCTCGATCTCCATCATCCTATTTTCTAGAATTTTTTTTGTACTCGGGGATCCTCAGTGCAGGATCTCTCAGGCGTACTCGATTTGTGGTGCCTTGCGCCAATAAGAAAATAGTGCTTCTTTTTCTTTTTTGTGTGGTCTACAAAAATGGCAACTCTGCTGGGGACTACCTTTTCCTCTGACGAGAAGGTGGTGACGCAATCCGATACCGATAAAGTAGGGAGCACTCAGAAGATGTTGATCGTGAAGTTCGATCACCAAGCGTTCGAAGAGATGCTCTCGAAGGACGGCTCTACTCCCTCAAAATCAGTGAAGCAAAACAAGTCATGCTAGACTTGGCTTTCGAAGGCTCGCGGTGCATATCTTGCCAGTGTGAAAGAAGATATGCAACCGAAGGCAAACTCTGTCATGGGGGCGCATAATCCTTCCACATGAGCTCCCAACGCGAAGAGGATGCATACCGTTCCAGGCTACTAGCCCAACGACTTTTCTCTTGTGCAATCAACAACAGAGTGTTCAACACTCGAAACTTGGTAAAGAAAAACACTACGATGCCAAGAATCGAAGTGTTCGACGCTCTGGACAAACTCAGCGAGCCTCGCAAACGAAGAAGAAAATGGGAGAAAACAGCTCTGTTTTCCAAAGTATGCGCCCAGAGCTATGCGCCCAAGGCGGTATGTGGGTGCATAACTCTGGCCAGAGGATTTCTGTCTTCGATAGGCTATGAGCCCAGGGCCATGCGCCCAGGCTCTGATGACCCATTCTATACGCCCACATCCAGGAGAACCAAGCATGCTGCCAGGACTTCAGGAAAGCATGCGCCCAAAGGCATGCCCCAGGGTCTATGCGCCCACAACAAAAAGACAGGCCCCAACGCGTATAACACGGGTCTTCAAGGTCATCACGGAACTTAGGTGTAGGGGTTTTCCCTGCACATGAACTAAGTCCGGATATGCCAACTTCCCTTACAAACCCATATACAAAGCTCGACAATACATGTAACATGGGCTTTAAGGCAAAACTCCCTTCCGTCGATTTATGCGACATGATAAATCATAAGCGTAAAATGAGGAAGGATACTACAACTCATGGGGTGCATCCATGCACCAGTATTGTCATCAACTGTTGCTGCTCTAAAGCAACGAAGGTGCCTCTGAGGCAGTCCGTGTTTCGACGACTACAGCGCTCTGATAATGAAAAGCCGCTATGTACTTTTATCCAATATGGCTTTATGGGGTCCTCCTTACGGGAGCCCCTGTCAAAGAAGGTGGACCACTAACCTAACTTTTCTCTCAGTTCTGCAAACAAAAGAGGAAGAAGTCTGCCAACAAACAGCCAACGAGCTGTTACATCTGAAGGAGTCTATATGGGTACTCGGTCAAGGATGAGATTATTTATAGATGACGAGAACTTTCAAGCTGGGGGTGATGTTCCCTCAACTGGGGGTAGTATTCTCTCAGAATCTGAAGCAGATGACCTTCATACTGGGGATAGCCTTCCAGATGATGATGATCTCTTTGAGTCCGATGGTGACTATCTACCTCTCCTGCCTGAAGATGAGGGCCCTTTTAACTCAGAGACGAACAATATCAGCACTAGTTGTACTGTCTCCTCTCGCATGCTATCTACGTATATGACGGATGGAGAGAGACCTAAAGAAGCTAGTGGTCAGACCAACAAGCGACTAGAGAGTCTTGGAACAGCATTTGCCAAGATCACTGATATGATTACCAGCATTATGGCGGTCCAAGCCGCTGGGGCTGTTCCTCCACCTCAACCGAACGTCTCAGCACACGCTAGTCTGGCTTATAGCAATAACCCTCCTTCACTACAAAAGGAGCATCATTCCGTTACACCTCCTCCAAATCACGTAAATGCTGGGGTGGTCCTTCGCCAACGACGCTTGACAACCGTACAACAGCCGTTTCTCAACATCTACTCAATCAGTAGGATGCAATTGATTCTCTTGTTGTCCGTCTCGATACCATCTCACACAAAAATGAGCTTCAGAAGATGGGAATATCTCAACCTTATCCTCCTAAATGGAAGATGTTACTTGCCCTCCTAACTACAAGCCACTGATGCTAAATTCGTTTGACGGGATGACTTCTCCTCACCAACACATGACATACTTCAACACGTAGACTCTGCACTTACCAAGGGACGATCCCTTCTTGTCAAAGCTATTTATCACCACCTTGCAGGGGTAGCTTTTGAATGGTTTTGCAGTCTGTCTGACGGTTGCATTAATTCCTTTAAAGACTTGGAGATGTTATTCCTCAATAGGTTTTATGAGAGTGGCATACATGTTAGTATGTCCACCCTTATCGAGACCAAGTAAAGGAGGAGTGAGTCTGTTATTGCTTTCATCGAACGCTTCAGGTGACTAGCATTGAAGATGTCCTTTGGTATACCAGACTCAGAGCTTATGGATACTTGTCGACATAACTTTCTTCCTACAGTGAAGTTCTGGCTGGGTATACATAAGTATGATACATGGCCCACTTTCATCGGGGCTGTTGATGCTGCTGAGAATAATGTTTCTAATCTGGAATTACTGGGGTTGAAGACACCCAAATCTGAAGACAAAAGCAAGCACCCCTAAACTATCTCTATCCGTGGGGGTAAAGGGAAAGAAGTCTTGAAGGTCGACACTTCCAAGGGAGCTTCTAATTCTCAGAGCACTCCTGACAAATCCAAGGAGACTTTATCCTTTGACGAAGAAGATGTTATTACCATTTTCATATATTGATGAAGGATAATAAACTGACATTGCCTCCACCACGGCGTCCTGCAGAGGCAAACCAACTCAACGATCCCAAGTACTATCTTTATCACCAGTACGTACACCATTCTACCAAAGATTGCATTGTCCTAAAGAAGAAGATACAATAGCTTATCGACAGCCAAGTTATCAACCTCGAAGCTGAAGACAAGGTCGTATCTTCTAACATGATCTCTCTTCAATTTGGTGAATTTTCTCCCACAAAAGTCCCAGACGGCGTAGTCCCAATCCCTAAGGAAGTAATGGAAGTTGTCAACGTACCACCAGCTCGTGACTCAACATCAACTTTGGTACCGCTCACGACAGAACGTGGTGAGATCATGTGGGTCCATCCAGACCTTGTACAAGAAATGATGTAGGGGGTGGCGTCTTCCAAAGCAAAGAGGGGCAAGAAATACAAATCATGCCATATGGTGTCTTCTCCCATTTACGAAGTTCTATCTAGCGAGAAGCGATCTTGGAAGACTTACCTACGGACTTATGACCCTGCACAAGAAGACACAGTGCCTTCTCAAGCTCCTGCTGCCCCCATATGTTCAGAAGCTGGTCCATCTAAGTCCTCAACTACCGACAAAGCTAAGCAGAAGGAGACGCAATTTGACAATCTCTAAAGGCACCAACTTTCGAAGGCATGGATCGGCCTTACAACTTTGACATACTGGTACAACTGGCCAATACACCTACCAGGTTATCTTTGTTCGATCTACTGCGACTCTCCAAAGAGACGCAAAAAGCTTTAAGTGAGGCATTACTACATGCTGACTCTTATCTCGCTGAAGTCAAAGCCCCCGCTGAAGATCCCGTCTCCTGTCCTCACTGTTATAGCACTATGGAAGTGGTGCCCAACATCACCTTTTTACAAGAGGACATGCTACTAAAAAATAATCGTCATGATAGACCTCTGTACTATACAGGATATATCAGGGCGATTAAGGTGGATCAGATGTATCGATCCAGGTTCCTCCTTTAGCATCATCCCTAAAAATTTACTCCAAATTCTAGGGATCCCTCTACACAAGCCGTCTGCAACCAATACAACTATCATGGCTTTCTATGCTGGGAGAACTCATCTGCTGGACAAGATCCGTCTCAATTGCCAGATTGGTAATCTCCAAACAAAGGTTTCTTGCTACGTAATCGACGCCAATGTGTCCTATAATGTCTTGTTGGGACGTCCGTGGATACACGAGAACATGATCGTTCCTTCTACCCTTCACCAGTGCTTTAAGTATGTCAACAGTGATGGTATCGTGAAGACGGAGTTTGCCGATGTCGATCCTTTTATGGTTATTGAAGCCTACTATGGAGATTCGGTACTTTATCAATCTCAGCCTTCTAAGGATGACGACAACGAAGCTGACGATGAAGCTAAAGTTAATTCATCTGCCATTGACGGTCCCCTGGTAATCCGAGTCAAAGGACGTACTACTCCAAAAATTACTCCAAAGCCTCTCACAATCTGGGTCAAAAAAAAGAATCATGATATTGTCAAACCATTGACCATCACTCTTCGCAAAACAACTCGGGTGGAACCTGCTGAAGTCCGTCCTCCCAATCCTGATGAATTACCCTACGTGGTGAACTTGACCAAGTTTGTGGCTCATGTTTCGGACAATGATCCCCTCAATGAGTACATCAATACTCAAAATAATGTACCTTCAGTGGATGATGTTATCCCTAAAAAGAACTTGCATATTTTCTGAGTAAAGGTTTGTCTTTGAATTACTCTGATGTCTACCAATCTGTAAACCAGTACATAGATATATTATACGCCCTAGAGCATGGCATAGGACCACATCTCTGTATGCCGATCGCGACACCTCGTCTGCAGAAACAAGTCTGGCTAGAAGATATTCACTACTTCATCGTTCCAGCTAGAAAGAAGGGTAAAGAATTGATCTTTTTCGGTCGAATAATTGGCGAAAGAAAGTTCGTTCTGGACTTTACTACTCCCAATCGCAATACTGAAGCTGACTATGATTCTGGAAAAATGCAACTTTATCGATATAGGTGGCAGACCAAGAATATTGTCCAGAACATGGGATATGATATAAAAAGCGACCAGGGACTAAATTACGGTCAAGGACGACGATTGCCAATACATCACTTTGCTCCTTCCGGCAAACCCGAGAACTATTATCAACAAAACGGTGTTGGTTTGGGTTATGTTACTCCTCCAACAACTCCTGAAGGATCAGACGTCGAAGTGGATCGTTGTTCTCATTCTTCTGATTCCTGCCTCTGGGATTCAGACTCCAGCATTGGAGACATATTCAAAGCAACTTTGTCCGTCAACATGGTGTTAGTTGACCAAATTGTAGAAAATGTCCAATCAATCAAGCTCGAACAATGGGCTCAAAAGATGGACACCAGGTGGGAGTTACGTTTTGAAAAACGTGAACCACCTACTGAAGACGAAGTCGTCCAAGTTAATTTGGGAGATGAATCATCTCTTAAACCAATCTTTATCAGCAAAAGTCTGTTTGGTGAAGAACGACAATCTCTTATACAGCTTATAAGATAATATATTGATGTCTTTGCATGGAGCTATGAAGACATGCCAGGCTTAGACCCTAAAGTTGCTATACACTGACTAAATATCTCGTCTAAAGCTAAGCCAGTGAAGCAACAGCAACGACGGTTCCAACAAGATATCATGGAGGCCATCGAGAGTGAAGTCAAGAAGCTTATTTCAAGTGGGTTCATTCGCGAAGAACAATACCCTTACTGGGTCGCTAAGATTGTTCTAGTCATAAAAAAGAATAGTAAAGTTCGAGTATGTATTGATTACCATAATTTGAACTCTGTATGCCCAAAAGATGAGTTCCCTCTACCGATCATCGACATAATGATCGACAATACTTGCGACTTCGAGCGGATGTCCTTCATGGATGGGTTCTCAGGCTACAACCAGATCAAGATGTTTCCCGATGATGCGAAACATACATCTTTTCGAACACCGTTGGGGGTATACTGCTATACGGTGATGCCCTTCGGATTAAAAAACGCAGGGGCGACATATCAGCGAGCTATGAACACAATTTTTCACGATCATTTGCGTAAAATAGGAGAATGCTACATGGATGATATCGCGATTAAAAGTCGTCTCAAGGGCAACCAACTCCAAGATTTGAGAACGGTGTTCGAACTAATGCGTACACACCAACTCAAGATGAATCCAACCAAGTCTTTTCTGGGAGTCTCAAGTGGCAAGTTCCTTGGTTTTGTTATCACTTCAAAATGTATACATCTTGACTCGGAGAAAGTGAAAGCTATTCTCGATATGCGTCCTCCAAAAAATCTTAAATAGCTACGCGGACTTCAAGAAAGGTTAGCCTGCATCAGATGATTCATTTCAAATCTTTCTGGAAGGTGTCAACCGTTTACTCAGCTCATGAAGAAAGGAGTATCTTTCGTCTGGACTGAACAATATCAACGCGCATTTGACGACATCGAGAAGTATCTCACAAGCCCCCCAGTGTTGGTGGCTCCAATAGTTGGAAAGCCTTTCTTGTTATATGTCCGTGCTATGGATCATTCCCTTGGTGCCCTATTAGCTCAGAAGAATGAAGGCGGCCATGAACAGGCAATCTACTACCTCAGCCGTACGAGTAGGTGTCGAGCACAGATACACACCTATGAAAAAGGAATGTCTCATACTGGTATTTGCTATCCAGAAGACACGTTACTATGTGTCTGGGCAGACTATCCACATCATATCTAAAGTCAATCCTCTCAGAATACTCATGACTAAATCGGGTTCTTTTAACTCCCTTTAGCTACATTGGCAATGCTGTTGACTCCATACGATATGCTGTTCGTCCCTCAGAAGGCAGTAAAAGGCCAAGCATTAGCTGATTTTTAGCAGCTCATCCAGTGCCAGAATCTTTCAAACTCTACGATAAAATCCCTGATGAAGTAGTAGAATCTAACACCGCAACTGAGGAAATCCCTATTTGGCGAATGTTCTTTGACGGTGCGTCAAGAATAGGACCTAAAGAAAATATTATGGCCGGAGTAGTCGTGCTTGTGTCACCCGACTATCTGGTTATACACCGTGCATATTCTCTTGTGGAACCTTGCACCAACAATGTGGCCGAATATACGCCCTACTGATCGGCCTTCAATTGGAAAAACAACTGGGAGTTGACTATCTAGAAGCTTACGGTGATTCCAAGCTAATAGTTAGTCAGGTCCGAGGGGATTATGAAGTTCGTCACGAAGATCTCATCCCATATCACAAAGCGACAATCGACTTGGCTTCTACCTTCGCTGGATTCTTCATCGAGCATGTGCCTCGATTACAGAATATAGAAACAGATGCTTTAGGCTGTCTTGCTGCTTCCTTGACCGTCCCTACCAATACTCAACATTCGATCATAGTGTCTGGTCGAGAGTTATTCTGTGTGAAAGATGCCTTGCATATTCATCACAGTTACGCAACATAAACAAATATCGACGTTAAAGACTGGAAATTTCATTTCATAGATTACGCTGTCTACGGAATCCTCCCTGAGGACCCAAAGGAAGCAGTGTCTGTCCAAAGACGATCCCTTAAATTTTACTATGATATAACTACCAAAATGTTGTACCGACGTTCTTACGATGGGCTACTGTTATGATGTTTATCAGACATAGAAGCCAAACATGCACTACGTGAGGCTCATGACGAAATTTGTGGTGCACACCAACCAGGCCCCAAATTACAAGATCGCCTCCGACAAATGGGTTATTATTGGCCCACGATGATAGCAAATGCTGTTGAATATGCAAAGATGTGTAGGACTTGTCAGTTCCATGCCGATTTCATTCATCAACCTTCGCAGTTTCTATACCAGACGGCGACATCTTGGCCTTTTGAAGCCTGGGGTATAGACGTCATCGGTCCAATCAGCCCGCCATCCTCCAGAGGACATCGATTTATCCTAGCTATAACCGATTACTTCTCCAAATGGGTGGAAACTATACTGCTCATCGAAGTAAAGACATCAAACCTGATCAATTTTTTCAAACATCACGTCATCTACCGCTTCGGCCTACCTCGCAGGATCATCCATGATAATGGTCCACAATTCGTGAGCCATGCATTCTATCGGTTCTGTAATAAGAATCGAATTCAGAATGTAGCCTCTACTGCTTACTGTAGAAGCATAAAAAATATCAGAATGATAGTTTATGCGGCTCGGAGCATAAGAACCCCATGCGGCTCATATAGGGGCAGTCCCATGCGGTTCAGAAAGACCCTCAGCCTTATGCGGCTCGGGACAGGAGAATCCATACGGCTTACATAGGGACAGTCCCATGCGGTTCAAAGAGTCTTCCAGCCTCATGCGGCTCGGAAGTATATGCGGCTCACAAACGACCAACAGAGATATGTTGCTCGATCATCACCACGTGTCCCCCTGGGATCCCTTCACACAGCTGCCATCGAGTAATGGCCCTATTTAATGCTCTGCCATAATTTAACAGCTGACGGCTCTGACATAAAGTGCCATGATGGTCCCGCCATAATAGCAGACTCTTCGGCAACATAAGAGAATCTCTGATACGATCCGAGATTGCCACGTGGCTACTCCAATGCGGCTCAATCAAGAACAGCTTCATGCGGCTGGCAGAGATCAGCTTCCTGCGGCTCACCAAGAAACCATTCCATGCGGCTCAATCGAAGAACAGCTTCATGCGGCTGGCAGAGATCAGCTTCCTGCGGCTCACCAAAAACTATCCCATGCGGCTCGCAAGTACTATATCTATGCGGCTCATCGAGACACTGTCTTATACGGTTCACGAATATCATGCGGCTCTGGAAGGGTCCACCATTAAGACACGTGGCAGAGATTCAATTGCCCCCATGACGTGACAGCTGGTAGCAGGGTGATTATGGGATGCGTGGTATTAAATTAATCAGAGATTTACCAGATCCCAATAACCATATTTAACGCTATCCTCATAATTAATGAGATCAGGCCATATCATTCATAATCAAGCCAATGGGACACGTGGTGAGAGATCTAAGCTTGACATAATCAATCATGAAGATTTAAAGCAATCAGCATTAATCATTCACAGGATTCAACACTATCCACATTAATGGCCCAGATCCTTCACATTCAAGACTAATGGTCCAGATTGGCCGCCGCCACTTTGGGAATGGGCAAGTATCCAAACCCTAATGATGCCCCCACTCTTATAAATAGCAAGGTGCCATTCCCTTGCGAAAAATATACACAGAGAGCTTCCCCTCTAATAATCAGAGAGAAATACACAGAGAGAGAGAGAAGCCAGAAGAGCAACACGAGGAGAGCCAGAAGAGTGTTTCTTCGTCAACGCCAAGCAGATCTTCCCCAAGCCAAGGCTGCATACCGATCGTCCAAGGAGTAAGGCAGAGCGGCCGTCGCTTTCCCGAGCATCTATCGTCATCCCCCAGAATCTAAAATAAACAATTGTACTTAGACTGCTGTACCTAGGTTTTTGTCCCTAGGCTTTCTTTGTACAAGCGAGTTTGTAACGTGAAGTAAAAGTCCAGTCCTCCGATAATTGTTCTGCTCTTTATATTTTATGGCAAACACGATGGCGACTCTGCTGGGGACAAACTTCTCCACGGCTGAGGAGTTGGTGACGCAGTCGGATGCAGCCAAACTTGGCTCCACGCAACAAAAGATGGTCGTCCGCTTCGACCAACGGGCGTTTGAAGAGATGCTCTCCGAAGGAAGCGCTGGCCCCGTCCAGAAGCGCACCCGCGGGACAAGGCTCGCAAAGAGTGGAGGACAAAAACATTTGCTCCTCCCCAAGCCCTCGATGGGATGCCCTCTGTTGCTCAAGACGGCAAAAGACTGTCCTGCGGCCCACTTCAGACCGTAGACAACTCTGCTGTCCCCAAGTCCGGCAGAAGAAAATACTATGATGCTGGACTTGCAGGGGCAAAGAGGAACTCTATGTGATCCGAGCCGCATAAGGGTATTACCCGCAGGAAGAAAGCTCATACGGCTACATCCGCCAGCCGTATGAAGAAAACTCATGCGGCCACATCTGTCAGCCGCATAGCTTATGCGACTACAGTCGCCAACCACATGGATGAAACTCATGCGGCTATGGAAGTCAATCGCTTGCAGAAAACCCATACGGCCACAGTTGCCAACGCATGCGGCCAGCCTGCACGGTCGTGGCTCCCAGTCGCACAAGAACAACTCATCCAACAGCAGAAGACAACCGCATGCAGACAGCCTGTACGGTACCTAATTCTAGCCGCATAGCGTCCGTTCCACGCTTCTCTCGATCAGTCTTCGACCGCTCTCATGCGATCCCGACCCTGATGGTTCTCTGGGTGATAAGCCAGACTCTGTGGTATTCAACTTGGACTCCTCCTATTACGCACCCGCAAGTGCTAAAAGGAGGAAGTCTAGGGCAGCGCGGGCTCACCAAGCCCAGTCAGCTGCCCCAACCTCTGACCATCGGGGCGTCCCGCTGATCATCACGCGGGCCTCTGATGGAAGTTGTACAGAACTACTCGAACCCAGCCCCCGGCGGCGAACGGACAGAGTGGTTCCTCTGACCTACGTGAGGCTATCCTCCACAAACGCAAGGAAAGAGAAGGGGCCATGGCGTACAAAGAGTCCTCACACGGACGTCACTGCATCCAGATCATCGTCAACTGCTGTTGCAACAACGCGACAGCGACAGAAGACCGGCCTTCCGTCTTCCAAAGACTAAGCATCCGAGCTCGAGGACGAGGCACCTCCTATTGTCTCCTGCAATTCCACTCAGAAAGTCCCCGCTGAGGGGAGAGGGAAGAAGACAAGCATCTCCAGCCCCAAGATATCAACCACTATAGCTAAGAAACTTCGTCTAAACGGTTGTCCTCCACCGGAGTATTCCAACACACCCGTTCAAAGACAAATCTGCTGCAATGGGAGATTCATCTCCACATCGCTGGGGGTCATGGGAACTGGGGGTAGCACTCCTCTGAACATCCACAACAATCCGATGTTTCAAGGAGACGAGCCCGGGAAACAACTCTCCCATCAGATACAACAGACGTCGATGTCCCCGAGGATATCCATAACTCTCAAGACGAAGCAAGCTCCGAGGCTGGGGGTACTGTTCCCTCCGAGTCCGAACCCGAAGAGAACATTCCCACCTACCCCGATGACTTCTCGGTGCATGGGTATGACTCGGAGGGCACATCCTCCACTGTTCCTTCCATCACTCCTCATGCAAGGACGGTGTTCATGGCGGACAGCAACCAAGGTGGCTCCAGTGATCGCCAACGCATCGACACTTTGGAGGCCATACTACACGCCTTGGTCAAGTCTGTGGACGAGATTAAAGCGGCTCTTCCTACTCTGCAGGGAGTGACACCTGGCCAAACAAGCACGGGTCCCGCAATCAATGTAGATTCAAATTCAGCGGCACCGAACCCGGGCAATAATCCTCCCAAAAACGGCCCCTACCGCGACAATGAGGCCCGAGAAGTAAGAGAGAGGTTCAGGAGCTCCGAGCCATGTTCCACGCCCGAGAAAACTCTCAAGATCTCAGAATACGGCAACCATATCCTGCTGAATGGAGGGATGTTCCATTCCCACCAAGATATAAGCCGTTCAATATCAACCCATATGATGGTAAGACCTCAGCAAGTCGGTACGTCACTTACTTCGAGGTCACCACCGACCATCTGCCCCATGATGATGCTATCCTCATACGATTATTCATTGGGGCATTGGAAGGAGTCGCCTTCGACTGGTACCGACCGCAACCTGCCAGACAACTGCATCCACTCCTTCGCTGGCTTCAAGCGCTTGTTCTTGGAGAGATTCTACGAGGCAGGACAGGACGTCACGATGTCTACCCTCATGGACGTCGTCCAAGGAGAGAAAGAGCTGACGAGGAATTATATTGAGCGGTTTCGTCAAACCGCAATGAAGCTACCGTCTGGTAATCCGGATTCTTCCTTGATTGAAATTTGCCAAAAGAGATTGCTCCCAACAATTAGTCTCTGGTGGGCGAAAGTCAATTCAAGGACTGGAAGGCATTTATCATCAGTGCCACAAGTGCCGAAGAACGGTTGAGAAAGGCTCGCCAACTGGGGTTGCATATTTCGGAGGAGAGAACAAGGGCAAGCGTCCCAGCACCAACAACGACAATGGGAGTAGCCCCTCCAACAATCGGGACAACAGAGGCAAGCAAGCCATGGTGGCCGATACAGCCCAGAAGCCTGAGTCACAACCAGCAGACAAACAATGGCCTCAAATCACTTATTCTTTCGAAGATGGCCACGTCAAGCCTATCTTGGACATGCTCATACAAGGAGACAGAATTCAGCTTCCTCCACCGAGACGGAGCCTCGGCCTACAGATCTAGAGAATCCAAAGTTCTGCCATTACCACCGCTACGTCCACCATGCTATACACGACTGCTACCAACTGAAACGATATATCCAAAACCTCATCGATTCGAACGCTCTGGCCATCGATTTCGAGGAGGTAACCGTAGCAGCCAATATGGTTCCGTACAATTCGCAGCTTCCCTCCAACGAGACTCAAGACGGTGTCATACCCATCCCTCTGGCGACGATGAAAATCGCTAATCTTCCGCCTGTTCGTGATCAAGCCGCTGGTCTAGTACCCCTCACACATTACAGGAGAAATCATGTGGGTCCATCCGGACCTGGTCCACGAGGTGACTCAGTCCACGTCGCCTCCCATTCATAAGAAAAAATGGAAAAGTCAGATCCTGCCGTACCATCTCGGCAGATGTGGAAGAAGTCACGGCCGTCGTTACTCGATCTGGAGCACAATCCCAACCTATGGTGAGAACTCGACTGATGATCATCCTCCAGCTACCACTGACGCTCGGGGCCCCTCAGCCTCCGACGACCGACAAGCCTAGGCCGAAGGAGACTCGCTTCGACAAATCCCTCTGGAAAGAGACACCTCAGGGGCTGGAGAGGCCCTACAACTTCGATATACTAGCGCAATTGGCCAATACACCGGCCAAATTATCCTTATATGAACTCCTGAGGCTATCGAAGGATGTCCGCGCAGCCTTGAGCGACGCACTCCAAAATGCCGACGCATACTTGGCTCAGGTCAACCTCACGGAGATAATCAACCCAGATCTCCAAGACAGTGCGTGTACGGAGCGATGCCCAATATCGTCTTTTCTCGTAGGACATGCTCATCAAAACCAACCTGCACGATCGCCCGTTATACTACACCGGATACATCGGCGACGTAAAGTGGACCGGATGCACATTGATCCTGGGTCTATAAGCATCATTCGAAGGGTCTGCTACATCATCTTCGCATTCCGATGCATCGCCTGACGCCTACAAACACCGCCATCAGCGGTTTCAATTCGGGCAGGAGCTACCCAATTGGGAAGATTCGCCTGAAGTGTCAGATTGGCGATCTCCAATCAGAAGTCACCTGCTACGTTAGATGCTGACACTTCTTACAACATCCTTTTGGGGTGCCCATGGATACACGATTATATGATCGTGCCTTCCATGCTGCACCAGTGCTTCAAGTATGTTGACAAACACGGCTTCGTCAGGACGGAATTTGCTGATATCGATCCCTTCAAAGGAGTCGAATCTTACTACTCGACTCCTGCCTGTACGAAAAATCAAAGAGACACCTTGGTCAAGAAGATGTACGAGCTCGTACCGAGACAGCCACAGGATCAGAAGAACCGTTGACGATCCACCTCCAGGCTCGCAAGCCAGGCAAGTCCGCACCCCTTACGGCCACTTTGCGTAAGGACGCGATCAGTCTCTCGGCACAAGAAGAACAGATGATAATCCGACTGCCGAGGTTGGGCCAAGTGCCGAGACCTACAACGGGCCACTAACAATCAGGCTGCCAAAAATCGGTCAGCCGCAAAAGGAGAAGCTCAATCCCTTGGACAAGCCAATGAATACGTCTTCCCAAGAAGAATCGTCACCCTGATACAAGGCCTGGGACTTCTAGCGAAACCAACCACTCCCCACCCAGCATCGAGTACCAAGCTGGGGGTTGCTAGTCTGCCGACAACTCCACGTTCTGCTCCACCAGTTGAACCTCTGAAGATCAAGTTGACCAGATCGTCCTCTCAGTCTTCATTTATACAAGGGGTAGCCGAAGAGGAACCAGAGCTAGCCAAGTATGTGGCTGCCCACACTGAGTTCCTTCCGCAGATGATGTATCCCCCTAGAAAAGATACCTTATTTCATCAATAAAGGGCTATCTTTGAACTACATCGAGCTTAATAAGCTTTGTACAATGTACGCTATGGAACATGGTATAGGCACCCACCTACACACACAGGTAACAAATGTGCACACCACAATCCAGCTTATTCCAGCGGAAGACGCTTATCGCATAATCGAGGGAGGGGATCACCCAATCATCTTCGGCCGAAAAGACGATCCGCGTCCCTTCACCATAAAAGAAGTCAATCTTGGGTCAGACACCGGGAGACTGCCTCTGTATCTTTAGCCCCAGGCCAAATATCTCATGCAAAAACAGGGATATGATCTGGAGACTACACCAGGCTTGAACTACGGCACCGGACGACGACTACCTTTAAAGCTTCCAGTCCCTGCTGGCAAGCCCCGGGACTACTATAGCAAAACTCGATGTGGACTAGGGTATGTAACTCCCACGACGACACCTGAGAGTTCGGATGAAGAGTGTGACTGGCAGTCACATTCAACCGAATCACCAACCTCCGACTTAGACACCAGCATTGGAGACATATTCAGACAGGTCCTGTCAGCCAATATGGCATTCGCTGACGCTTATGAAGAAGATGAAGACATTCCTGAAATCCTCGAACTAGAGCCGTGGGCCCAACAACTGGATGCACAATGGAAAAGCGTTCGAGCAGAGAGAACCTCCTACCGAAGATGAGGTTATGCAGGTCGACCTCGGCAGCGAATCCTCTCCAAAGCCAATCTTTGTCAGTAAAAGCTTAACAGACGAAGAGCGAGAATCGCTGCTGGAACTTATCAGAGAATATATTGATGTGTTCGCATGGAGTTATGAAGACATGCCAGGGTTAGACCCCGATATTGCTCTCACAAGCTCAACATACGGCCAGATGCAAAGCCAGTCAAACAGCAACAACGGCGCTTCCGCCCAGGTGTCATGGATGCGATCGAAGCCGAAGTCAACAAACTAATAGCCAGGCTTCATTCGTGAGGAGCAACATCCTGACTGGGTCGCCAACATAGTTCCGGTCCTCAAAAGAATGGAAAATCCGAATCTGCATCGACTTCCGCAATCTGAATAGGCATGCCCGAAAGACGAATTCCCCCTCCCTATCACAGACATCATGATTGACAACACATGCGGCTTCGAACGTATGTCGTTCATGGATGGGTTCTCGGGGTACAACCAAATCAAGATGTCTCCTGACGACGAAAAGCACACATCATTCCGAACACCGATTGGCACATACTGTTACACAGTCATGCCTTTCGGTTTAAAGAATACTGGCGCTACGTATCAACGAGCCATGAGCATCATCTTCAGAGAACACTTGCGCAAGACGGTGGAATGCTATGTCGACGACATTGCCGTCAAAAGTCGCTATAAAGGAGACCATCTGCAGGACCTGAGGACGGTATTCGACCTAATGCGAGCCCACAATTTGAAAATGAACCCTACGAAATCTTTCTTGGGTGTTTCCAGCGGAAAGTTCTTGGTTTCATCATCACCGCCCAGGGTATTCATGTAGACCCTGAGAAGACGAAGGCAATTATGGAGATGGGTCCCCCGAAAAATCTCCGGAACTCAGAGGCCTTCAAGGAAGGCTAGCTTACATCAGAAGATTCATCTCTAATCCTCCGAGCGATGCCGACCGTTCACCCATCTTATGAAGAAAGGCGTCTCATTCGTATGGGACGAGGAATGTCAGCGCGCCTTTGATAGCATCAAAGAATATTTGTCGAACCCTCCAGTCCTGGTTGCCGGTTGCCGGAAAACCATTCCTGCTATACGTACGAGCAATGGAACACTCTCTTGGTGCTCTGTTGGCACAAAACAACGATGCAGGCCACGAACAAGCCATATACTACCTCAGCCGAATGATGATTGGGCCAGAACACCGATACACCGCGGTAGAGAAGGAATGCCTCACTTTGGTGTTCGCCATTCAGAAGACGCGGCACTATGTCACAGGACAAACCATACATGTGATCTCACGAGTCAACCCTCTCAGAGTCCTCATGACTAAGCCAGGGGCACTCAGCTCTCGCCTCGCTACATGGGCAATATTGCTGTCCCCCTATCATATGGTCTTTATCCCGCAGAAGGCTGTCAAAGGTCAAGCCCTGGCAGACTTCTTGGCAGCCCACCCAGGATCGGAGTCATCCAGAATATATGAAGAGATCCCAGATGAGGTCGCCGACTCGAATACAACCACTCACGATAACATATGGCGAATGTCTTCGACGGCGCTTCAAGAACTGGACCAAGGGAAACAGTCGTTGGAGTCGGAGTGGTATTGATTTTCCCTACCGGGCTGGTGATCAATCGTGCCTACTCTCTCACAGAACCCTGCTCTAACAATGTGGCCGAGTACAACGCTTTAGTCATCGGTCTCCAACTTGCAAAAGAACTGGGGTAGAATATCTTGAAGCATATGGCGATTCACAATTGATCGTCAATCAGATTCGGGGGTCATACGAAGTCCGTCATGAAGACATGATCCCCTATCACCAAATAGCATCAATCATCTCATCATTCGAGGGATTCTTCATCGAGCACGTCCCCAGACTCCAAAATATCGAAGCCGATGCCCTAGCAGGTCTTGCCGCTTCCTTAGCAGTGCCGAACCACGCTCATCATTCGGTTGACGTGATAGGCCACGACTGGTCTGCCCCAAGAACAACGTTCAATTCGTGGCAAGCTATTCCGCCCAGACGGTCGATGAAGCACCAGACTGGAGACAGCCGTTCATCGACTTCGTCGTCTACGACATCCTCCAGAGAATCCAAAGGAAGCCACCTCCATCAGACGGCGTTCTCTCAGATTCTTCTACGATACAGAGACGAAAATGCTATATCGACGATCCTACGATGGGTTGTTGCTCCGGTGCTTGTCAAACGCGGCCAAAGAAGCCGTGCGGGAAGCTCATGACGGTGTCTGTGGGGCCCATCAGCCTGGCCCAAAATTGCAAGACCGCCTTCGCCGAATGGGCTACTACTGGCCCACGATGGTGGCCATGCGATAGACTATGCCAGGAAATACAAAGCTTGCCAAGTCCACGCAGACTTCATTCACCAACCATCAGAATTTCTACATCCGACAGTGGCGTCCTGGCCATTTGAAGCATGGGGATTCATCGGTCCAATTGCTCCGCTTCCTCCCGAGGACACCGGTTCATATTAGCCATTACAGATTATTTCTCCAAATGGGCGGAAGCTGTCCCGCTTGCAGAAGTAAAGACGTCAAACGTGATCAGCTTCCTAAAGCATCACGTCATATATCGCTTTGGACTGCCACGAAGGATCATACACGACAATGGTCCGCAGTTTGCAAGCCACGCCTTCTACTGGTTCTGTGATAAGCACCGTATTCAGAACATTGCTTCAATGCCATACAATCCGGCAGCAAACGGGTTGGCCGAAGCATTCAACAAAACAATCATCAAGCTGCTCAAGAAGTTCGTATCATCCAACAAATGCGACTGGAACGAGAAGCTTGGCGAATGCTTATGGGCGTATCGCACCACAGTCCGAACAGCCACGGGGAATACACCGTTTTCCTTGGTGTACGGGAGTGAGGCATCCTCCCATTAGAGACTCAGATCCCCTCACTCCGTCGCCCTCACGCATCAGTTAACAACGGAAAAACCACCGTCGTCGGCTACAGGAGTTGGAGGCCTTGGATGAAAAGCGCCTCTTGGCTCAGCAACGAATCGAGCTATACCAAGCGCATCTCTGGAGCCTTCAACAAGAAGGTCAAAGTCAGAACATTCCAAGTGGGCGATCTCGTTCTGGCGGTCCGAAGGCCGATGGTTATGACGCATAAAACCGTCGGTAAATTCCAACCAAAATGGGAAGGCCCATTTATCATCGAGGCTGTATTCTCCAACGGTGCATACCGCCTCGCAAAGCAAAACGGAGACTTGCTCATGTTGCCCGTCAACGGCAAGTTCCTGAAGAAATATTATGTCTAAACGACATTCTCTCCAGATCATCGAGTCATGTACCCGTTGGTACCGCTGAACTCACAATCCACATTTCAGATCATCGAGTCATGTACCTGCTGGTGCCGCTGAACTCACATCCATTTTCCCTTTCAGATTATCGAGTCATGTACCTGCTGGTGCCGCTGAACTCACATCCATTTTCCCTTCAAATTATCGAGTTATGTACCCGCTGGTGCCTCTGAACTCACATTCTGGTCACTCTTTCAGATAGCAAGTCATGATCATACCTCTGAACTTTCTTTTTGGAAGAGATCCTCCCTCATGATCCACTACCGCACTCCCAGTGCACAAAGGGTAATCGATCCACAAATTTCCGAAACGGCCATGTCCTCACTGCCTCTGAGTCATTTTCACTTCCACCAAAACAAACCGCCCCCCTCGCATAGAACTTCTACGTCCTCCCACCTCTGAGTCGTTCTATGTACCCCCTCTTCATTGGGCCCACTCCTGCCATGTCCTCATTACCTCTGAGTGGGAAGGCTCCGTCGAAGAAACCGTCATGCTTGCCATGTCCCCATTACCTCTGAGTAAGTATGTCGGTTCCCTTTCAACCTATTATCTGTACCCACAACCGGAGTACGACAAAGATAATAGGTCCACAAATGTCCTCTGTTGACCACAAATGTCTTCTGTTGACCATAAATGTCCTCTGTTGACCATCAATGTCCTCTGTTGACCACAAATGTCCTCTGTTGACCACAAATGTCCTCTGTTGACCACAAATGTCCTCTGTTGACCACAAATGTCCTCAGTCGACCACAGATGCTGTACTAGGATCTCCAGTACACGCCCATCCCTTCCCTATCATGCCTGAGAGCCCAGTTGCTCCCTGGCATTCTCCTAAATACCAAAAACTTCTATAGCTATCTTACCGCGAAGTTGTTCTAGGTATTCCTTTCCAAAACTTGTTACTCGTACCTAAAACCAAGGTACGCCTAGGGTGACAGGTCCACAAATAATCCCCCAGCGGTCCAAATCCACGAACACCACAAGTACAAGAAAGATAAGATGAGTTGAAATATGCTTATTTATTCAAAAATTCAAAGTGCTACATCATTTGGGATCTCCTCCCTTACAAAATAAAGACAAAAAAAACAAAAAGGGAGACAGCAAAAGAAGACAGAAGGCGAATCACTGCTCCGGGGCACATAACGCCATGAGACGGTCCGTTAGCAAGGCAACCGACCGCTCAAGCCTCTGTTTGGTCGACGCTCCGCCTCCTGGCTCAGCACCGCCGCGTCCTCCAGATGAGCATGAGCTTGCCAGTTGTCCTCGAACTTCTTGAAAGCCCGCTCCAGGTTGACGGAAGATCGGGAAACCTTCTCGGCCTCCCGAGCGATCGACTCCTGTTCCGCACAAGCAGCCTCCTGCTCTGACTCTAAGAAGGCCAACTCCTTCTGGAGTACGAGAATCCGCTCCTTTGTGTCAGCTATTCCACGAGC
>JANAVB010007353.1:0-59807 GCA_029216955.1 Iris pallida
GGCCTTTTCCTTTGTTTTGGAGACTAAGAGGAATAGCCAAAGGACAACCTCCGGTGGATTGCGCAAGGGCAACAGGGTGCTTGGAAAGAGAAACAGAGCTTTTCTCTCTATGATGGGAAGAAGAAAGATTAGCCAAAGGGCTATCTTTTCTGGATTGTGCAGGTATCATTTGCGCATAAGGAGCTTTGAGAGTGGCAGATATCTTTTTGGTTCTGTCCACTGTGGTTTGCGCATCAGGAGTTCTTGTCACAGAGTGTCTTGGATGCACTTTAGTTGCTGGAGCATTGGTCTGCGCAGGAAGGGTGGCAGCCAATTGCGCCAGGGGCAGAGGAGTCTTGTACTTAGACAGGGCAGCAAATGAAGTAGCCTATCCACTGGCAACAGCAACTTGCACAGGAAAAGATGAGACAGATTGCGCTACGGCAGACTGTGCAACAGTCTTGATAGCAGAAGTGGTAGACTGCGCAGCAGCTTTGGCAGCAGCAATGTTAGACTGTGCAGCAGTCTTGGTGACCCACACCGAGTGCACTTTACTTGTGGCAGAAGTGCTTGTAGTGCGAGGAGTGGATTTGGAGTTGATCAAGGCTTCATAGGCTGTCTGGTTGACCTTCACAACCAGAGTCTTCTGCGTCTTTCCGATAGACGCAACGTCACATTGAGTTGTCACTTCCTCGTCGGAGGAGAAAGTCGTCCCCAGCAGAGTCACCATTTTGTTTGCAAAAACAAAAAGTGTTTATACAAACTTTTATAAAGAGAAGATTACAATTAAAATTCTGGAAAAGTACAACTGTAGGAATCCGATCTAAATGACGATCGCTTTATCCCTTGGATAATGTGAACTTTGAAGATGATAACCTTTGAAGCTGAAGACGATAGTCTCTGAAGTTGAAGGCGATAGCCTCTGATGAATTGAAGGCAGAAGCCTCTGAAGAATGCAGCAGCACTTGGACAAGAACTCCTGGATTCTCTGATATGTGGATGATCTGATATGTATGTCCCCCTTGAATGAAGACTTGAAACTCTATTTATAGAGTTCTGGAAATAACTAACTTTTAGTTATTCTGGAGTGCACAGGATGGATTGCGCATAGGATGGATTGCGCATAGGCTGGACTGCGCAGGCAGTTATTGGATCATGGGCCAACTGTCTTGGACACATGGCAAATTTTGATTGAAATGCGCATGATCGTGCATAGGCAGTTACCACGTAATGAGCAATTGATGGCATGAAGGCCACGTATACATTTTTCAGTTATCTTGATGAAGTGCGCAGGCTTCAGATTGCGCATGAGTTGGATTGCGCAGGAACTGGATTGCGCATGAGACTGGACAGCTGTCCTCGAGCACTGTGCTGCACAAAGAAACAAACGGTTTCCTCGTCTTTCGTGTTGTCAGCTGTCAGGAGATCTGATCTGTTGTCAGGTAATGATGACACTTGCCATATCAGCTTGCGCAATTGGATGCGTACGCAGTCTGGTCTGTGTAACGCCCCAGTCCCAAAATACGTAGGACTAGGTACATCGACATGTCAGCTGTATACATACGAAGTATACTCCAATATATGGAAACCTCGTATGAACACATAAGCTGTAAAATGCAGTAGAACCATAATAACTAAATCTCATCCACTAGATAAATAAATGATATAAAAGCAACTTTGAATTTGTCATGTATACAATCGTTGGGCGGAGACAAAGTCCACTACCAACTATTTCAAACAAAATGTACAAGAAGGAATAGATGTAATAACAAAACGAGCCAAGTGCAATCATCTTCGAAAGGATGGAGAAGATCACGGTCCGACTAGAACACCTGCAATATCACAGAAGCACACACCTGGAGAGATAACCAGGTCCTCAGAGGGACGTAACAAGATACATAAAGAGCATGCCATAATAAACTGAATATATAATATGTCACAAACCGAAATAAGTGACAAGACGACAATAAGGTAATCTAACCGTACTACAGTGTTTATGCAGTTAAGAACAAACCTCCAATGCATGGGTATCTGGCTTAGTAGCAGTAAATCAGGCATGGTCCCATCTGGATACCAGAGACCTCAAAGCATAACATCCATCGAATGTCAGAGGCCAGCAGTATCAGTAATAGGAAAGTGCATACGGACCCATACGTTAAGGAACTGTTCTTCCTACCCAATGCCTAACAGAGTCACATCCATGTCTCATATACCTCTACTAACTGCTAAGTCTCCTAACACGCCTCTATTAGCAGTTAGCCCTAACGCATGCGCATGGGGGATCAGCCCACACGCAAGAACCTCTACATGATACTCATCTCACTCATCCTCGTGGTACAACTGTGTCAAGGTATATGCAATACTCAACAAATGGTAGTCTCTTAACTCTAAGTTCACATGCGATCAAAGGATAATAATAAAGTACATTAATAATCACTGAACAGGCAATAAATCAGGAACTGTAAGAACCAGAAATAAGGAACAGTGATATATAAAATAAATACAGACTAAATATAAACAGTTTAATGGCAAGGTATCTTGCATGCGATGCGAGAAGGGCAAATCCAAGAGTAGCAAGTGTCAGCACCCAAAACTCACAAATCACAGATGACTCCAGTCGCTGAAACAAACATCAAAAATAATCTCGGTGAAGAAGATATACCTAGAAAATGCCTGTCCAAAAGTCAAATTCTGGAACAGGGGCAAAATTATAATTTCGGGTCAAAACGATGTCCGTCGTTGGACTCGCTTTGCACCGAAACGCGTGCCAAAGTCTACTGTCTCTAAAGTCGTCAAACTACATGTCTATGGTTTCATTTTGAGGAGAGGAACTCAACGGTATATCCAGTTTTGGATTCCAAGGAGACGTGTACAAAATCGCCCGTTTGAGTGGGTCGCGGGCCCGCCAAAAGTGAGTCCCGACTCGACCTTCTCAGAATCGAACCAAACTTGGCATGCAGGACCAGAATTTTGATCCGGACCCGTTGGCACAAGTTTCGTCTCGATTCGACGACTGTACACGAAGTTATGGACAAATTTGCAAAACGCCGATACGGGGGTATCTTGACGAATACGTGTTGATTTCGTCGCGCACACGCAACGAAATCGAGTCCCGTCAGTTTTCACATGTCGGTAACATCTATATGCGCCTTTCGATGCATATAGTGCACGACCACGTCGTCCGGTTGGTCGGGGCGTACGTCGTATCGTGGAACTTTTCTGAAATTAACACTTTAGAAAACAGTTTTTCGCCCAACTTCAACATCAGTTTATTTCTTACATGTTAATCGAAACAACGATCCAGAAGACGCGTTGTGATCTCGGTTATGTTGTCTTCACATGTGTTCAATTAGTTTTTATGAAAGTTTAATGGACAGCGAGAAAAGTGGCCGACAAGTTGATGTTTCAAAACAGTTTTTTTTTATATTCAGAAAAAGTGGTTTTTCTCCAACTTCGTCTCGATTTTTCGAGCAAGTTAGATGGCCTTGTCAAAATCCACCTGAGGGATCTCAAAGAGGGTCAAGTCTACTTTCCGGAACATTTTACGGATCAGAATACGGAGTTACGAGCAAAAAGTTACGTCGTAGGGAAGTAGGGTACCTTGAGTGAAAAAACTGCTCTGTGGGTGATGCGGGGCTGACTTCCGATGCTCCGTTTGTCGTGCACATAACTCCGTTGCTGGTGAAACGAACATGTAGGCGAAGAGGGTATGTTCTGCTAAAATTTTCATTTTGGAAGTCTAGGATTTTGAGGTCTGTGGAGAAAGTTATATATATAACAAGTTGTGACAAAACCTACTCCTAATGGGTTTACTAATAGACTTGCTCGGGTTGGTGCGGAAAATAGGTCCTGTAGAAGCGCTCAAAAGGGTGTGTGTGTGTGGGCGGGGGGGGGGGGGGGGGGGGGGGGGGCGCCCACTTATGTGGGTGGGTGGCTGAATTGTTTTTTTTTTTCTCCTTTTTTTTTTGTCTTTCTCTTTTCTTTTACCACACACCCTCATCCGGGTCCAGGAACATGTACAATATTGTAAAATTTTACTTAATAATAAAATACCATTAATTGTACAAATATTTAAATAATTAGGAATTGTGCATAAAATTCTAAAATAGTTAAAAAATATTTCTAAGTACATAAAATATTTCTACATGGCCACATTTGGTCACACTACCTGCTTACATGGGCTAAAATTGGTTCGGGCCCAATTCGGACTGGTTTGGACAACCCGGATCATCTAAAAATCAATATTAAAGTAAAAACTAAATAAAATATTTTAAATGCGTTATTTCACAACTCGGCCTGGTTTTTCTAGTTCGGACTGAACTATGGCTATGCCTCCCATGACATAGCTAATATACTGGTCAAAGCACACTACTACATCTTTTGTGCCAAAATTCATGGTCGCCTTGTGTTCCAAAATTCAACAATGGCTAAGGTCATTTCTAATGAAATAAATATTAAAATCATAAATTGCATAATTTAAATTTGAAGTCTATAAAAATAATTTAAAAAAAATTAGGGGTTTTACATCCTACCCAACTTACAAGAATTTCGTCCTCGAAATTTAGGATTAATAGGGTAGATAGGGTTGAGGGGTATGAAGAGTTCGTCAATACCAAAATTGCAATTAAATTTGGAGGAGGCAATAAAACGACGTTCAACATAACCATGCATTAGAAAATTTTGGAGTCGATATATACAAAAATATATCATGATTGTGGAATTGAATAAGGATCGCTAGTGAAGGTAACAAACTTTTGAATATCCAATTTAGAAGAACGGTAAGGAAATGAGTAGACTAAAGAAAATAAACTAGACATTTAGGAGATGTGGTTCCTAGAGAGAAACTGGAGACTAATCGCCTCGATCGAGGGTTTGATTTAAGTGAATGATTAGAATCATTCTCGAGTGCTCGAGAACATTTGGAAGGGCACGATAATAATTCTAGGATTGAGAAATGAGGAGTAGTTAAAGGCGAGGATATAGCCACATGAGTCGGTCGGTGGCTATCGACATTTGTGTATAATTAACCGATTGGGCAACCAAAGATAATACCTTGAGTCTATCTTAGCAAGTACAGTGCCTTATCTTTCCAAAATAAGTAAAAGACAAGAACAACAAAGGTTTCAAAGACGGTGTTATATATTGAGTACGAGTTGCGGGGTTCATAGACGGCGAAAATAATTCAAAAGAGAATTGCAAAGGCTGTCGCGGATGAGACTATAAGGCAAGTTTAACTATATCTCCATCCACGTAGAATAATATGTGATATGCGAACCAAAGTGTAATAGGTTGATCAGACCATCATGTACCAGTTCTGATTAGACAATATGTTAGTGGGTGCACCCAATAAAATATGTCATGATCAAGGTTGATAACGAAATAAGCTTGCAAAACTGAAGCTACATTAGCAACAGGGGATAGTAAAAATATGAGCAAGAAAGGTACTGATGAAGGAATTTTAAATAGTCCAAGATCTTTATAAATCAAGGCTCGCCCGAAGTTTGGGCCTATACAGTTGTCCTAGTGTTTCTTCATTTATGGCTTGGTAGACTAGATAAGGTAGGGTCCCCTGAATTTATAGTCTAAGTGAACTTACCAATGTGGTTCACGAGAAAAAAAAGTTTGTTTGGTTATGAGGTATTTTACCCAACTTACAAGAGTTAAACTAATAGTATTATAGGACAATGGGTCAAGCAATCAAGATAAAGTACAAATTTAAGCATTTAAGGAATTTAGTAGAACACAAACACATATCGGGTCGAAGGAATTGTGTCGAGAAGGAATCCCTATCCGTGAAAAAATATGTCGGTATCATGGTAAAGGTTATAGTTTAGCCATTTTGATCAGAAGGTAATATTGTGAAAATAGTGTACAAGGAGACGTATTCTAGTGGGACATGATATATCTACATGAAGGTGGACTTGTCTAGGTCTTACATATAAAATTTGTTGGAAGAAAAAGACTAGTGTTGTGCTCCAAATATTCAAGTCATGGTAAGGGACGCCAGAAGATCTAAAATAGAAATTGGGAGTTCACGAGGTGATAATTAATGCACAAAAATAAAGAAGATCAAGTTAAAGCATGAAATAAAATTAATTAAAGAATCCAGTAAAAATAATAATTTAGGGGCACAGTTCTAGTAAGAAGATAGTCTTCTAAATGAATACAGTCAAGGAACCATTAAATCATTATTCAAATGCAAATGGGTTAGAAGGTCGCAATTAAAGATCTAGAATTGAAGGAAGGTCGAGTAAGTCAAAGTGGAAATACAATCACATAGCTTGGTAGATGACTAACAACTCTTGTATACATACTACTATGATGGTCATGAGTGACATGACAATTAGTGTGGAGTACATCCATCTAATTAGAGCTATCTTGATGGCCTACCACTTAAAATTTAACTCAAGTATCCTCCAAAAGTTTTAAAAAAAATAAAACTTCAAAAATAAACCACCAAAATTTGTATTCACTCCAAGCAGTTCAAATTCATCATAAAAATTTAAATCACTCTCATAAATCTTAATGCAAAATTTTATCACGTTACTACTAACCTTTTCCAAAATTTTTGTTTAAGTTCAACTATTTAACTCAAGAGTTCATAATTTACGAATCCATAAATTTTTTTTTTTTTTTTTTTACAATCAATCAAAGATTTAACACCCTAAAATCTTTCAAATAACTCATAATGAAACTCTTAGCATATTAAAAGCAATATCAAAGATTAAGCTCAATGCTCTCATAAATTTTAACTTCTATTCATGTTAAGTTATTCCAACAAAATCTTAACTTTTAAATGGTAACTTCCTTTAATCAATCAAAATAATTTTCCATTACATCCTTCGAAATTCTCCAAAAATTTAATATTAGCAATCCCACATTAAACTAAATTTTTCCAATAATATTATCAGTCAAAATCTTTTTTTTTACCAAAAATCTAAATAGAATTGTAAATTCTCAATCATAGGACACCATTTAAAATAAAAATTCTAAAAATTGTTTTCATAACTTTCAAATATTTTAAACCAAAATTTACCGTCATTACTTCCACGTAAAATTCAAATGTTACTAAACACGAAATCGCAAGTCGTACAACTCAATTTTAAAAAATTCCTACGGCCATTTTTAAAAGATAAGATCATTCTCAAACCAAATTTATAATCGTGCAAAGGTGTATAACTGTATTCCAATAAATCATAAATGTCACAACTCGAAAATCAAATCAATTTTATATTTGTTCCACGATGTATAGCTATAACCCCATAATTCATAATTATCAAAACTCAAAAATCCAATCAATCTATTAAATCAATGGTATAAAGATTCTAGCTATATATATATATATATATATATATATATATATATATATATATATATATATATATATATATATATATTTTGTAGTATCAATCCTTTGGTGTTTACTATTTAGAAATCTCTAGATTAAAACTTTCCGTGGCAATATTCTACTTTACAAATGATTAATCATTAAATCACACAAAAACCTTTTTAACTAAATTAGAGTATTGAATGTATTCCAATTGCCAATATAACCATTCTAGCCATGTGTTTGACCTACGAGCATATACTAGTGTAGTCATCTTCCCAGTTGATACTAATCACGAAAATAAGGATCGACGATAGAAAGGAATCAAGCAAGAGACAATTCAAGGAAGTCGTACGAGAGTTCGGAATTTGAAACCAAGAAAAGAGGTCAAGTTGTATGGATGAGATTCCTAGATTCTAATCCTATGTTGCAGGTTCACATCGGTACAATTACGTAACCGAGGTGACAAACTGGACCTGCATGGGCCACCACAAAAACATGTAATGCCCTAGTCCCAAAATACGTAGGACTAGGTACATCGACATGTCAGCTGTATACATACGAAGTATACTCCAATATATGGAAACCTCGTATGAATACATAAGCTGTAAAATACAGTAGAACCATAATAACTAAATCTCATCCACTAGATAAATAAATGATATAAAAGCAACTTTGAATTTGTCATGTATACAATCGTTGGGCGGAGACAAAGTCCACTACCAACTATTTCAAACAAAATATACAAGAAGGAATAGATGTAATAACAAAACGAGCCAAGTGCAATCATCTTCGAAAGGATGGAGAAGATCACGGTCCGACTAGAACACCTGCAATATCACAGAAGCACACACCTGGAGAGATAACCAGGTCCTCAGAGGGACGTAACAAGATACATAAAGAGCATGCCATAGTAAACTGAATATATAATATGTCACAAACCAAAATAAGTGACAAGACGACAATAAGGTAATCTAACCGTACTACAGTGTTTATGCAGTTAAGAACAAACCTCCAACGCATGGGTATCTGGCTTAGTAGCAGTAAATCAGGCATGGTCCCATCTGGATACCAGAGACCTCAAAGCATAACATCCATCGAATGTCAGAGGCCAGCAGTATCAGTAATAGAAAAGTGCATACGGACCCATACGTTAAGGAACTGTTCTTCCTACCCAATGCCTAACAGAGTCACATCCATGTCTCATATACCTCTACTAACTGCTAAGTCTCCTAACACGCCTCTATTAGCAGTTAGCCCTAACGCATGCGCATGGGGGATCAGCCCACACGCAAGAACCTCTACATGATACTCATCTCACTCATCCTCGTGGAACAACTGTGTCAAGGTATATGCAATACTCAACAAATGGTAGTCTCTTAACTCTAAGTTCACATGCAATCAAAGGATAATAACAAAGTACATTAATAATCACTGAACAGGCAGTAAATCAGGAACTGTAAGAACCAGAAATAAGGAACAGTGATATATAAAATAAATACAGACTGAATATAAACAGTTTAATGGCAAGGTATCTTGCATGCGGTGCGAGAAGGGCAAATCCAAGAGTAGCAAGTGTCAGCACCCAAAACTCACAAATCACAGATGACTCCAGTCGCTGAAACAAACATCAAAAATGATCTCGGTGAAGAAGATATACCTAGAAAACGCCTGTCCAAAAGTCAAATTCTGGAACAGGGGCAAAATTATAATTTCGGGTCAAAATGATGTCCGTCATTGGACTCGCTTTACACCGAAACGCGTGCCAAAGTCTACTGTCTCTAAAGTCATCAAACTATATGTCTACGGTTTCAGTTTGAGGAGAGGAACTCAACGGTATATCTAGTTTTGGATTCCGAGGAGCCGTGTACAAAATCGCCCGTTTGAGTGGGTCGCGGGTGTTGGCTCATTGGTCATATGGTCAACCTTATTTTAATAATTGATTAAACTCTGTCTGGATATACGAAGCTAGTCGGGACATCTCGGATTCTTGGACATAAGCAAGACTGGATATTCTCTCCGTTCAAGACTGAAGATCTATTTGTCCACTCGAGTCTATTTTTTCTATGCAATGTATTTTTTATTTTATTGAGTCTAGGAATACGTTGTAAACTGAGTCGTACTGGCAAATAGACTAGCCCCTAATATGTTCAAAATGTTTTCAAAATGAGCTATCAAAATGTTTACAAAAAGAGTTTCAAAAAGGTTTTCAAAAATCACCAAAACCTAATTTTTTAAACCCTAATCAACCCTGACAGAACTCGGGCCGAGTTCGGCCAGAGTTCGGTTAGTGGCCGTTTTGATTTTTGAATTCGCTGAACTTGGTCCTCCTGCAGTTGCGAATTTGACCGAGATTTGCTCATAGAGTTCTGCCCGAATTCTGCCAGAATTCTCCCTTTGAAAGACCTATAAATAGAGAAGGATTTCGATCATTTTAACTCATTCACTTTCAATCTTCTCTCTTATCTAAAGCTTTCTGTCTTCAAAGAGTTTTTCTAAAGCTTACATTTTTAGATCCCAAGCCAGATACAATCCTCTAGTCGTTTTGCCAGTACGGTACGGTCTAGAAGTGTGAGAGATTGTAATCAGAGGCTTGATAGAAGAAATACCTCTTCAATTTGAAGTTGGACGAGTTCTTTGTATCAAAGCTCGCGTTGTAGTAGTTGCAAGGACTTCGTAAGATAACTTGCGGTTTTTCCAATAGTGGATTCAACTGGTAGCAAGAGTTCTACCGACTGGATTAGTCCTCAACCGAGGGATACCAGTATACATCGCTGTCTTTGCGTTTGCTTTCTGAACTCTGCTTTTACATTATTTTCAATTGTGATTATATACTGTGATTGTGTTGCTAACAATTTTTAATTAGCATATTCTGCTGCCAACTCTATTCACCCCCCTCTAGAGTATTACGTTTTACTATATCGTTCCTACAATTGGTATCAGAGCGGGTGTTACAGGTAAAGCGAGGTAACAGTGCTATTACTTATTCATTATTTGTTAGATCACAGCACATCACATGGCTTCCATAAAATTCACAAGTGAAGGCCAGGCCACAAACAGACCCCCACTGTTTGATGGTACTAATTACACATATTGGAAAACACGGATGAGTTTCTTCTTAAAATCTCTTGATTTTGACTTATGGGCTATTGTTCTTGATGGCTATCAAAAGCCACCTCGCATAACTGTAGAGGGAGTTTTAGTTGAAAAACCCCAAAGCAGTTATACTGAGGAGGAAAAAAAAGGCCAGTCTTGACGCACGTGCTATTAATGCTCTCTTTTGTGCCTTAGACAGAACAGAATTTAACAGGGTATCTACATGCACAACGGCAAATGGTGTATGGAAGCTTCTCGAAGTTACACATGAAGGCACAACCCAAGTCAAGGAGTCAAAAGTCAGCAGACTCACTCAAGAGTACGAGGCGTTCAAAATGAAGCCAAACGAAACAGTCACACAAATGTTCGAGAGGTTCTTGGATATTGTAAACCCTTTGTCCTCCTTAGGCAAAGATTACAGTAACCATGAAAAGATTCGCAAACTCCTGCGAGCTCTCACCAAGAACTGGATTCCGAAGGCTACAGCTATTATTGAAGGAAACGACCTCACCACAATGTCACTTGAGGTACTCATGGGTAAGCTTCTCACTCATGAACTGGAGCTACAAGACTTTAAAGAGCTTGCACCGAAGGAGAAGTCAATCGCTCTCAAAGCTCAGCACAGAAAAGCTGCTGAAGATGATTCAGACAGCAGTGGATCTGACGCTGAAGATCAAGCTCTCCTTGCAAAGAAATTCAAAAGATTCATGAGACATGAGAAGAGAGTCAAAGAGAACAACAGCAACAACTGGTACCAAGAAGATATTGTCTGCTATGGATGCAAGAAGAAGGGACATATGAAGAAGGACTGTCCCACCAACTCATCATCGAGCAAGAAGAACAACAGGTACGAAAAAGGCAACCTGAAAAGATCAACGTCTCGGAAGTATGCCAACACAAGCATATGGCATGAGAGTGAAGCCAGCGACTCAGAAGATGAACATTCAGAGGACGCTGCAAACATCTGCTTCATGGCTATCGATCAGGTACCTACTGAACCTGTAGAAACATATGATGACTTCACCTTTGAGCAACTAGGAGATGCCTTCAGTGAACTGATGCTTGACTACAGGAAACTGCGTAGTAAATATCAGACCGCTAAGAAGGTACTCAAAGAGTACAAAGGAGAAATAGGAAGACTTACCGACCAACTAGCTGAGGTTAGATCTAATGTTAGTGAGTCTGGTGAGCTTTCCTCTATAAAGCTCTTATTACACGAGACAAAACAGTCATCCGAAGAGAAAGTCAAGGTTATAGACCAATTGAGAGAAGATCTTTCTAAAGAAAAGAAAAGTCTTCAACTTGCACAAATCAGAATGGAAACACTCACTTCTGATTATACTAAGTTATATGACACTTCCAAAAGATTGGAAATTAGGTTAGAAAAATAGCTTGAGCCTGCTGCTTCCTCTCCTAACACGTGTCACTTACCGAGAAATCGGAACATTCCCAAGCCAAACACTGTCAGACCAAACCATGTAAAACCTTTAGCCCAAAAGGTTAATGTCACTTCCCGTTCCCAGAATACGTATTTATTTAATAGTTACCATGTATTATTCTGTATTTAAATTTCTGTAAATTTATGTTAGTTAATTAATCTGCTCTTTAAATTTTTATGTTAATTTATTTCCTGCAATTTTATTTCTGCACTTTATTTCCTGCTTTTATTCCTGTATTTATTTTCTGCTTTTACCTCTTTGGCTTTGCTTGCGGGTTGGCCTTGGATGAACCCATTGGACCCGGCCCAATACTCCCACCTACCACCACCCCTTCATTTAAAGCCCAAAACCATTTCTCTCTCTTCATTACTTCTTTCCATTTTACTTCTTCTTCCTCATAACTCTCCCACCAACCTAGAAGAGATAGGCAAGTGCCAACTTGCTTGATGATGGATCCCCATTATTATTGTTCCATCATCTTCCTCATTTGATTCTAAGTCTCTTTAGTACTTAGCATTTTCAATTTCTATGGCTTATTTGTTGTAGATCTAAGTTTGATACATTTTCGGATTTCTTAGGTTTTGATCTAGTAAACCTTGTTATCTTCAAGTTTCGATGGTTCTATGTTGTAGAGAATTTCGTTCTACCCAATTTTGACCTATGGAAGTCCATATTTGGACTTGGAATGAAGGATTTATGGAGCTTGGAAGCAATGGCTTCCATTGCTTCCATGGTTCTGTTCTCAGAGAATTTGGAGAAGAAGAACAGTCCCAGCCGCATCAAATCTTCACTCCTCAAGCGCATGGAAATCTTTATTCCCACAGCAATCTTCACTCCTCAAGCGCATAGAAATCTTTATTCCCACAGCAATCTTCACTCCTCAAGCGCATGGAAATCTTTATTCCCACAGCGCATCAAATCAATCACTTCCCACAGCCAAGGCGCATGATTTATTTATTTCCCAATCACTTCCCACTTATTTCCCAATCACTTCCCACAGCCAAGGCGCATGAGTTATTTATTTCCCAATCACTTCCCACAGCCAAGGCGCATGAGTTATTTATTTTCCATTCCTCAGGCGCATGAGTCATTTATTTTCCACAGCATTCCTCAGCGCATGTGTTATTTATTTCCCAATCACTTCCCACAGCCAAGGCGCATGATTTATTTATTTCCCAATCACTTCCCACAGCCAAGGCGCATGAGTTATTTATTTTCCAATCACTTTCCACAGCCAAGGCGCATGAGTTATTTATTTTCCATTCCTCAGGCGCATGAGTCATTTATTTCCCACAGCATTCCTCAGCGCATGTGTTATTTATTTCCCAATCACTTCCCACAGCCAAGGCGCATGAGTTATTTTATTTCCCAATCACTTTCCACAGCCAAGGCGCATGAGTTATTTTATTTCCCAATCACTTCCCACAGCCAAGGCGCATGAGTTATTTATTTTCCATTCCTCAGGCGCATGAGTCATTTATTTCCCACAGCATTCCTCAGGCGCATGAGTCATTTATTTCCCACAGCATTCCTCAGCGCATGGGTTATTTATTTCCCAATCACTTCCCACAGCCAAGGCGCATGAGTTTATTTATTTCTCAATCCTTTCCCTCAGGCGCATGAGTTTATTTATTTCCCACAGATTCCCTCAGGCGCATGAGTTTATTTATTTCCCACAGATTCCTGAGTTTATTTATTTCTTACAGCCACCTTCCTCAGGCGCGTGAATTTATTTATTTCCCAATCACTTCCCACAGCGCATGAGTTTATTTATTTCCCAATCATTTCTCTCAGACGCATGATATTATTTATTTCCCAACCTTTCCCACATCAGCGCATGAGATTTATTTCCCACAGCATTTCTATTTCCTACAGCATTCCTCAGGCGCATGAGTTTATTTATTTCCCACAGCATTCCTCAGGCGCATGAGTTTATTTATTTCCCCATCATTTTTTACAGCGCATGAGATTATTATTTTTTTCCCAATCATTATTTATTTCTCCATTTTTATTTTCCGAATTGGCATTAATTAACATTGATTGTTATCTTGATTTATTATTGATCATGCGTTCCTAGATGGAACTAAGAGACTGGCTAGTCGTCTTATTGAATTAAATGGAATAAGACACGTTCATGTTTGCAATCGATTGGCCAATCCCGAATATTGACATATAGATACATGCAGGCTACAATTTATTTATTTAATTTACGAAAGCAGCATGTGTACTTTATGGTCAAGGCATGATTATCCCGTGGTTAGTTTTAATTGTTGCATTACGCTATGTAAGACCTACAACCTAACCGCACTGGTATCGTTGTAGAAATGCATATCGTGCCCCGTACGAGAGTACTCATTTGAATGACCATGATCCACGGCATGGAATTTCACTTAACCTAGAAGCTACTAAGTTAAATAAAATAATGATTGCATGGAGAGAATGGATTCCCGAGTTCTTACATGGCAGCCCTCTTTGGGACTATTAGTGCCCAACAGGTCGGCTGGTTCCCACAGATACTGCAAATCTGCCACACGGACAGGGAGCGGTATCTGCTTATATTATTGTATATTGTATATTGATGACGGGCGTTCCGCTGGGACTCGTCTAATTCATGATTGGCGCAATTGATCGATTGGATAGACTAGCCTTGCTTGTCCATAGTAAGAACTGAGAAATCCTTATTGCATAATTCCAGGATAACTTGGGACTCACAGTAGTAAGCCGTAGGAGTTGGATGGCCGTTTAAGTTGATTTGTTTGTGTACTGTACCTACTCTGTTAACTAACTGAGATGATCAGAGCATCATGACATGACGGGCCAACTTCTGTCCTTGTTTGGTTGGGAGGTTGGTTCGAAGTGTCGTGATGTCACGTGAATCCCAGTAGCGAGCAGAGATCTATTATTATATTCTCTTATTTACTGGTTTAATGCCTCATATCGTGCTTCCTTGCGGTACTTGCTATTAGAGGTCTAACCTCTCTGGTTTTGCATGGCCAGATTTAGAGCCGGTTCCCGAGGACTCAACTTACTTCTACCTCCAAGATGGTCAATACTAGAGAAATGATCGCAGGAGGACTCGAGTGGGTTCCTTACTTCCCCGCTCGTTTTGTTACTTACTTTATATTTTGTCGTTTGGCACCGACATGTTAGTCGGATTGTCTTGTACTTACTTTTACATAATTGTAATTAAGTCAGACTGCAGCTGATAACAATTGTGTATATGTTGCTATATCATCTGGCTATATTTTGTAAAGCCAGATCTCAAGAACATTTTGATTAAGCGTTTGGGACGCCTTATTGCCTTATCTTAAATGTTCTCTGTTATTGCTTCTTGTTTGAATGATTGAGACAATAGATGTGAAGTGACCATAGCGAGACTTTCATGTAGTATGCACCCCCTTGTCTTTTAGACAGCATTGATCGTATTATACGGTATTCATCTACCCGTAATACGTAGCTGGCTGAGTCATTCCCCCGCTCTCCAGTATTCTGGTTCTGGGGCGTGACAGTTAAGCCCAAACATGATCATAGGTATGCATTCTTCTACTCTAGAAAACCCAAACCTACCAACCATGCACAACACTCAGCTTTCAACACTCAACATGCACAATGTCATTATTGTGGCCTCATTGGTCATATCTCATCTGCATGTAGAATGAGAAAGCTAGTAGATTTAAATGTTTATGCTTGGATACCAAAAACTAACTGTTCAGGACCCTACAAGAAATGGGTACCAAAAGTTTCATCTGTAAACTGTTTTGTAGGTGGAACACCCTTCACATGCTAAAAGCAAATGGATCCTCGACAGCGGTTGCTCACGGCATATGACCAGTGACGCTACCCTATTCGCAACACTGTCGGAGAAGAAGAAGGAAGGTTATGTTTCCTTCGGTAATAATCTGAAAGGGTATATTATTGATATCGATGATGTTGGTAAGTCTCCCTATCCCGTGATTAAAGATGTTTGTCTGGTTACCGAGTTGAAACATAATCTACTCAGCATAAGTCATCTAGCTGATCATGGTTATGGCATCAACTTTGGCAAAGACAAATGTACTATAGTTGATAGCTCAACTGGTAGTACTATCTTTGAAGGAATCAGGGAAGACAATATATATGTTTTCTATCTGCTGGAAGAAGCTAACATTACAGGTAGATGCTTAATGGCCAAAAGCGATGAGAGTCATCTATGGCACATGAGACTCGGTCATGCAAACATGGATACAATTTCAAGATTATCCACAAAGAAGCTAGTACGCGGTTTACCGGATATTACATTCAAGAAGGATTCGGTATGCAGCCAATATAAAAAAGAACAAGGCTACCAGATCCACATTCAAATCTGTAAATGCAGTATGTACTACTAGACCTCTACAATTGCTACACATGGATTTATTCGGTCCTAGCAGAGTTGCTAGCCTCGGAGGTAAATTATATGCATTTGTAATTGTAGATGATTTTTCTAGATACACGTGGATATATTTCTTGACACGCCAGAATGACGCATTATCCGAATTTGTCACCTTTTGCAAGAAAGTTCAGAATGAAAAAGGTTACATGATCACTCGAACTAGAAGCGATCATGGAGGCGAATTCGAGAATGCTGATTTCGAGCAATTTTGTGACACACACGGTTTCATACACGAGTTCTCCTGCCCTAGAACTCCACAACAAAATGGAGTTGTGGAACGTAAGAACAGAACTCTAACCGAAATGGCCAGAGTAATGTTAAATCAATTTAGCCTACCCAAATACTTCTGGGCTGAAGCTGTCAATACAGCTTGCTTTGTGCTCAATAGAGTTCTAATTCGACCTAAATCGAAGAAGACTCCATTTGAGTTATGGTTTGATAGAACTCCCTCAGTTTCATACATTAAGATATTTGGCTGTAAATGCTTTATTTTGAATACTAAAGACAACTTGGGAAAGTTTGACGAAAAGGCCGATGAAGGTATATTTCTAGGTTATGCGGCCAAGAGCAAAGGGTACAGAGTCTTCAACAAACGTACCATGATCATCGAAGAATCAATCAACGTCACTTTTGATAAAATGAACCAAATGACTCTCGATGACAGTGATGAAGATCTGCCTACATCAAGCTCAACATCAGCTGAACCTGAACCAAGCTCTGCACTAGCTGAACCTCCTAGAGAAGATCCAGGAACCAGCTACCTTCAGAGTCTACCAAAAAGATTGAAGTTCACAGCTGATCATCCAAAAGATTTGGTAATTAGTGACATTACCAAAGGAGTAAGTACTCGATCATCCAATAGGGATATTGTTTCTAGTGTTGCATTTATTTCACAGCTAGAACCTAAATCTATTGATGAAGCATGTAGTGATAGTTTTTCGATAGATGCTATGCAAGAGGAATTGAACCAATTCAAACGGAATCAAGTTTGGGAACTTGTTCCCAAGCCTATTGATCATCCGGTCATTGGCACCCGTTGGGTATTCCGAAACAAACTGAATGAGGATGGTTTAGTAACTCGTAACAAGGCACGACTCGTAGCTCAAGGATACAATCAAGAAGAGGGTATTGACTACGATGAGACTTATGCCCCAGTTGCGAGATTAGAATCCATTCGCATGTTATGTGCATTTGCATGTTTTCATGATTTCAAACTTTTTCAAATGGATGTCAAGAGTGCTTTTCTAAATGGTTTTATAAAAGAAGAAGTTTTTGTAGCACAACCTCCGGGTTTCACGGATTTCAAAAATCCTGACCATGTTTTCAAGTTGAAGAATGCCTTATACGGTTTGAAACAAGCCCCTCGTGCTTGGTATGATCGCCTAAGCTCTTTTCTTCTTGATAACGGTTTTACAAAAGGAAAGGTTGACACTACACTATTTATTAAATCTTTTAATGGCAAGCTGCTTTTAATTCAAATCTATATTGATGATATCATATTTGGATCCACCGATGAATCTCTTTGTCAAGAATTTTCTAAGTGTATGCAGAATGAGTTTGAAATGAGCATGATGGGAGAGCTGAAATTCTTTCTCGGATTGCAAATCAAACAAACTGACAATGGGACGTTCATTAATCAAGCCAAGTACACAAAAGATTTGTTAAAGAAGTTCGATCTGGACAACGTCAAACCTATTGGCACTCCGATGGCAACTTCAACAAAGCTTGATTCTGACGAACAAGGCAAGCCAGTCGACACACGTAAATATCGAGGTATGATTGGTAGTTTACTTTATTTAACTGCTAGTCGTCTAGATATAATGTTTAGTGTCTGCCTGTGTGCACGTTTTCAAGCTAACCCAAAGGAATCACATTTGTCCGCAGTTAAGCGTATCTTTCGATACCTTAAGGGCACTTCTTCTGTTGGCTTGTGGTATCCCGAAACTAAATCCTTTGACCTTATCGGTTATTCGGATGCAGATTTTGCTGGATGCAAAGTTGATAGAAAAAGTACCAGTGGCACATGTTATTTCTTAGGCAAGGCTCTAGTCTCTTGGTTTAGTAAAAAGCAAAATTCTGTAGCCCTATCAACAACAGAGGCTGAGTATATCGCCGCAGGACGTTGTTGTGCTCAGATTTTGTGGATGAAACAAACCTTAGAAGACTTCGATTTATTTTACACACATATTCCTACTTTCTGTGATAACACGAGCACTATTAATTTGACTAAGAATCCTGTATGTCACTCTCGTACTAAACATATCGAGATCAGACATCATTTTCTTAGAGATCATCATCAAAATGGAGATATAAACCTTGTATACATAGATACTGATAATCAATTAGCTGACATCTTCACTAAACCTCTAGCGGAAGATCGTTTCAATTATTTACGTCGAGAATTAGGAATTTTAGACGTCAATAATATTAATTGATTTTATTTTATGATTATATTTCAAATACACAAAAACTGTATTAGAGACAACCTAATAAAGAGTCTGTCTGTCACCACAACTACGGTTGAAGCGAAGCGGTATTTAAGACTTCCCCGGTGAACCTCCGCCAGCTGGGACAGTACTCCTACAGCTAATCTGAAACAGTCGCTGTGTAAATGACGTTTAATTCATAAAATATTATTAATTATGTTATTTGAAGACTAAAATAACTAATCTTTGAATTAAATACTTGAAATGAGTCAATGAAAAAGATGTAGCAAAAATCAACATGGGAGAACTCTAGGCGAATTCGGCCAGAACTCTGACCGAATTCGGCCCGAGTTCGGTTGAGGGTGTCTGTGTATATATCCAGAACCCGAGAGCTTCTTCTCTTTCATTGCTTCCAAAACTTTCAAACAGCAGCTACAGCCGCCCGAACTCCTCCAAACCCTAGGTATTCACCAACCCATTGCTCCCTATCTACTTGGTGAAATCCTTCCAAATTTTGGAATCGTGCGGAGATCGTCATTCTCTACAGCATATCTCAATCTCGTGAGGTATAACTCTCTCTATCTCCACTTTTAAATTTGTGCTATTTTACTTCATGGCACCTAGATTCAATCCTTTCAAAAGGAAGAAGAAGGCCACTCCAAGTGAGGAAGGGTCCTCTTCGAATCCACACACGGATTCCCTCTTCTCGCCGATCCAAACGAGCGACGGCACTTTCGATGGGTTCTTTTTCCAAACCCTCGATCAAGCCCTACTATGGTACAGTGACTTTTCCACCCGATCCATATGCGGTGGCGCTCCGATCAAATGGACGGTATTTCCGGATCATCGCCCATTGTTTGAGGCATTAGGGTTACACTTGTTTGTTAAACTTAGCTTCCCAATCGCCACTAATGCCATTAGATTGTTCTATTGCAATCTCGTAGTTAACACTTATGAAGTGAGCACACGTGTCGGAGGCATCGACATCGAGTTCGATGATTCCCTCCTAGCGAAGATTCTTGGGCTTCCCAATGAAGGTGAACCGCTAGTAGATATCACCGAGTTCGAGTTCCCCGACGGCACTACACTCACTAGCTTCAAGGCGGAACTCTGTGCACCTGACAGGGTACGTTCTGGAAAGTTCAAGGCCAAAAACTTGAACTTATTTAACTACGAATTGCATCGCATCATCTACTCTACTTTGCTTCCCAAATCCACTTCTAAAGATGATGTGACCTCCCTTGAGATGTCTGCCATGTATCATATTCTTAAGGGGATTCATTTTTCTGCCCCTAAGACTATCATTCAGATGATGGGACGGTGTCGTGCAAGAGATTGCAATCTCTCTTACGCGATGCTTCTCCCTCGCATCTTTCAGCGTTTCGAGATCGACCTATCTACTTGTACTCAGGACTCTGAGCCCAAGTGTCTCCAGCTTTCTCGTCGCAGCATGTCTGCTCCAGCTCCACCCACTGCTCCTCCTACTGCACCACCTCCACCACATCAGCCGTATGCCTCGACATTTGATGGTATACATCAGCACTTATCTGAGTTGCACGTCTCTTTGACAGATATGGCTCGCGAGCATGAGTTCCGCGATGTCACCCGTTACCAGGCGATAGCAAACTCCTTGGCCGATCTGCGTTTTGCCCAGACTGGTCACTTTGCTGCTTCCATCCCTCGAGATCCAGCCTTTTCGGGTTACCGCTGTGAGGATGAGGCCGTCCGCGCCTACTTCCAGCCCGGTAACGCCTATGATTGGTATCGTGCTCCTCGAGATTATGTTGGAGAGTTCTATGCTGGCGCCCCCACTCATCCTTCTGGCGCTGGTACTTCTCGTGCTAGTCCCTCCGGTCATGCTGGCCGAGCTGCTAATGATGATGATGATGAGGACAGTGATGATGAGATCTGATTTGTTTATTAGTGATATTCTATTGTATACTTGGAAATGCTCCGACATTCCAAGTGGTTTCATTTTATCAGTACTTTTGATTAGTAGCAGTACTTTCGGATTATGATTCAGTATTTTATCTTCATGGACATGTTATGATGTTTAGTTTATCTCAGTTGATATTTCAGCACTTTGTATGGTTTTAGCACTATCTATTATTCTGCTTCTTCATTAAATATTGTCTGTGAAATAGCATGCCTGAGATTTTATGTTTTTGCAACAATACATGCCTGTGATGATAATCTGTAGATAAATTTACATGCCTGTGATGATATCTCTTTACGATTATGCTATATTTCTTAATATATGTTTTCTCACTATTTGTTACTTACGCATTGTTTGCGGGGGAGCCTACTGCATTAAATGCGGGGGAGCCTTCCCTTGTGCAATTATTTTGCTAAGTGACAAAGGGGGAGAAAATTAAAAGTTCTAACATTGTTTTGAGATTTTTTTTGAGTAAATACAGGACATGAACAATTTCACGTTTTGATATCTTTTGAACAAGCTTTAATGTTATATCATTCATAGTTTGTCAATTATCAAAATGGGGGAGATTGTTGGCCCATTGGTCATATGGTCAATCTTATTTTAATAATTGATTAAACTCTGTCTGGATATACGAAGCTAGTCGGAACATCTCGGATTCTTGGACATAAGCAAGACTGGATATTCTCTCCGTTCAAGACTGAAGATATGTTTGCCCACTCGAGTCTGTTTTTCCTATGCAATGTATTTTTCATTTTATTGAGTCTAGGAATACGTTGTAAACCGAGTCGTACTGGCAAATAGACTAGCCCCTAATATGTTCAAAATGTTTTCAAAATGACCTATCAAAATGTTTACAAAAAGAGTTTCAAAAAGGTTTTCAAAAATCACCAAAACCTGATTTTTAAAACCCTAATCAACCCTGACAGAACTCGGGCCGAGTTCGGCCAGAGTTCGGCCAGAGTTCGGTTAGTGGCCGTTTTGATTTTTGAATTCTCTGAACTTGGTCCTCCTGCAGTTGCGGATTTGACCGAGATTTGCTCATAGAGTTCTGCCCGAATTCTGCCAGAATTCTCCCTTTGAAAGACCTATAAATAGAGAAGGATTTCGATCATTTTAACTCATTCACTTTCAATCTTCTCTCTTATCTAAAGCTTTCTGTCTTCAAAGAGTTTTTTTAAAGCTTACATTTTCAGATCCCAAGCCAGTTACAATCCTCTAGTCGTTTTGCCAGTGCGGTACGGTCTAGAAGTGTGAGAGATTGTAATCAGAGGCTTGATAGAAGAAATACCTCTTCAATTTGAAGTTGGACGAGTTCTTCGTATCAAAGCTCGCGTTGTAGAAGTTGCAAGGACTTCGTAAGAAAACTTACGATTTTTCCAATAGTGGATTCAACTGGTAGCAAGAGTTCTACCGACTGGATTAGTCCTCAACCGAGGGATACCAGTATACATCGCTGTCTTTGCGTTTGCTTTCTGAACTCTACTTTTACATTATTTTCAATTGTGATTATATACTGTGATTGTGTTGCTAACAATTTTTAATTAGCATATTCCGCTGCCAACTCTATTCACCCCCCTCTAGAGTATTACGCTTTACTATATCGTTCCTACAGCGGGCCCGCCAAAAGTGGGTTCCGACTCGACCTTCTCAGAATCGAATCAAACTTGGCATGCAGGACCAGAATTTCGATCCGGACCCGTTGGCACAAGTTTCGTCTCGATTCGATGACTGTACACGAAGTTATGGACAAATTTGCAAAATGTCGATACGGGGGTATCTTGACGGATACGCGTTGATTTCGTCGCGCACACGCAACGAAATCGAGTCCCGTCAGTTCCCACATGTCGGTAACATCCATACGCGCCTTTCGATGCATATAGTGCACGACCACGTCGCCCGGTTGGTCGGGGCGTACGTCGTATCGTGGAACTTTTCCGGAACATTTTACGGATCGGAATACGGAGTTACGAGCAAAAAGTTACGTCGTAGGGAAGTAGGGTACCTTGAGTGGGAAAACTGCTCTGTGGGTGATACGGGACTGACTTCCGATGCTCTGTTCGTCGTGCACACAACTCCGTTGCTGGTGAAACGAACTCGTAGACGAAGAGGGTATGTTCTGCTAAAATTTTCGTTTTGGAAGTCTAGGGTTTTGAGGTCTGTGGAGAAAATTATATATATGACAAGTTGTGACAAAAACCTACTCCTAATGGGTTTACTAATAGACTTGCTCGGGTTGGTGCGGAAAATAGGTCCTGTAGAAGCGCTCAAAAGGGTGTGGGGGGGCCCGCCCACTTATGTGGGTGGGTGGCTGAATTGTTTTTTTTTTTCTCTCTCTTTTTTTTGTCTTTCTCTTTTTCTTTTTCTTTTTCTTTTCTTTTTCTTTTGTTTTCCTTTTCCTTTTCCTTTAATATATATAACTATATATATATGTACATGGTCATAAATATACCAAAAAAATCTATTTAAAATCCAAATACCACTTAAAAGTCAACTATCCAATTATTTAATATATTTGAGCATATCTACATCTATATATAAATCCAATCCTTAATAAATCAACTAAAAATAATAATAATATTTAAATAGGTAAACATATTTATTAAATCTCCATAAATTTGAAATAAAGTTTAATATTATCTACTATATATAATGCATCTAAAATATATTTTACATATATACTCAAATTTAAATTGCCATAAAAGGCAACAATAGTAATATCACATAATATCAATTAATATCAACAATAATAAAATGTCTATTTAATTTTCACAAAATAATTTTAGTAATAATAAAATAATAAAAATTGTTCCAACGTGTGAAATTTACCACACACCCTCATCCGGGTCCAGGAACATGTACAATATTGTAAAATTTTACTTAATAATAAAATACCATTAATTGTACAAATATTTAAATAATTAGGAATTGTGCATAAAATTCTAAAATAGTTAAAAAATATTTCTAAGTATATAAAATATTTCTACATGGCCACATTTGGTCACACTACCTGCTTACATGGGCTAAAATTGGTTCGGGCCCCATTCGGACTGGTTTGGACAACCCGGATCATCTAAAAATCAATATTAAAGTAAAAACTAAATAAAATATTTTAAATGCGTTATTTCACAACTCGGCCTGGTTTTTCTAGTTCGGACTGAACTATGGCTATGCCTCCCATGACATGGCTAATATACTGGTCAAAGCACACTACTACATCTTTCGTGCCAAAATTCATGGTCGCCTTGTGTTCCAAAATTCAACAATGGCTAAGGTCATTTCTAATGAAATAAATATTAAAATCATAAATTGCATAATTTAAATTTGAAGTCTATAAAAATAATTTAAAAAAATTTAGGGGTTTTACATCCTACCCAACTTACAAGAATTTCGTCCTCGAAATTTAGGATTAATAGGGTAGATAGGGTTGAGGGGTAGGAAGAGTTCGTCAATACCAAAAATGCAATTAAATTTGGAGGAGGCAATAAAACGGCGTTCAACATAACCATGCATTAGAAAATTTTGGAGTCGATATATACAAAAATATATCATGGTTATGGAATTGAATAAGGATCGCTAGTGAAGGTAACAAACTTTTAAATATCCAATTTAGAAGAACGGTAAGGAAATGAGTAGACTAAAGAAAATAAACTAGATATTTAGGAGATGTGGTTCCTAGAGAAAAACTGGAGACTAATCGCCTCGATCGAGGGTTTGATTTAAGTGAATGATTAGAATCATTCTCGAGTGCTCGAGAACATTTGGAAGGGCACGATAATAATTCTAGGATTGAGAAATGAGGAGTAGTTAAAGGCGAGGATATAGCCACATGAGTCGGTCGGTGGCTATCGACATTTGTGTATAATTAACCGATTGGGCAACCAAAGATAATACCTTGAGTCTATCTTAGCAAGTACAGTGCCTTGTCTTTCCAAAATAAGTAAAAGACAAGAACAACAAAGGTTTCAAAGACGCTGTTATATATTGAGTACGAGTTACGGGGTTCATAGACGACGAAAATAGTTCAAAAGAGAATTGCAAAGGCTGTCGCGGATGAGACTCTAAGACAAGTTTAACTATATCTCCATCCACGTAGAATAATATGTGATATGCGAACCAAAGTGCAATAGGTTGATCAGACCATCATGCACCGGTTCTGATTAGACAATATGTTAGTGGGTGCACCCAATAAAATATGTCATGATCAAGCTTGATAACGAAATAAGCTTGCAAAACTGAAGCTACATTAGCAGCAGGGGATAGTAAAAATATGAGCAAGGAAGGTACTGATGAAGGAATTTTAAATAGTCCAAGATCTTTTAAAATCAAGGCTCGCCCGAAGTTTGGGCCTATACAGTTGTCCTAGTGTTTCTTCATTTATGGCTTGGTAGACTAGATAAGGTAGGGTCCCCTGAATTTATAGTCTAAGTGAACTTACCAATGTGGTTCACGAGAAAAAAAAAGTTTGTTTGGTTGTGAGGTATTCTATCCAACTTACAAGAGTTAAACTAATAGTATCATAGGACAATGGGTCAAGCAATCAAGATAAAGTACAAATTTAAGCATTTAAGGAATTTAGTAGAACACAAACACATATCGGGTCGAAGGAATTGTGTCGAGAGCCCTATCCGTGAAAAAATATGTCGGTATCATGGTAAAGGTTATAGTTTAGCCATTTTGATCAGAAGGTCATATTGTGAAAATAGTGTACAAGGAGACGTATTCTAGTGGGACATGATATATCTACATGAAGGTGCGCTTGTCTAGGTCTTACATATAAAATTTGTTGGAAGAAAAAGACTAGTGTTGTGCTCCAAATATCCAAGTCATGGTAAGGGACGCCAGAAGATCTAAAATAGAAAGTGGGAGTTCAGGAGGTGATAATTAATGCACAAAAATAAAGAAGATCAAGTTAAAGCATGAAATAAAATTAATTAAAGAATCCAGTAAAACTAATAATTTAGGGGCACAGTTCTAGTAAGAAGATAGTCTTCTAAATGAATACAGTCAAGGAACCATTAAATCATTATTCAAATGCAAATGGGTTAGAAGGTCGCAATTAAAGATCTAGAATTGAAGGAAGGTCGAGTAAGTCAAAGTGAAAATACAATCACATAGCTTGGTAGATGACTAACAACTCTTGTATACATACTACTATCATGGTCATGAGTGACATGGCAATTAGTGTGGAGTACATCCATCTAATTAGAGCTATCTTGATGGCCTACCATTTAAAATTTAACTCAAGTATCCTCCAAAAGTTTTAAAAAAAATAAACCTTCAAAAATAAACCACCAAAATTTGTATTCACTCCAAGCAGTTCAAATTCATCATAAAAATTTAAATCACTCTCATAAATCTCAATACAAAATTTTATCACGTTACTACTAACCTTTTCCAAAATTTTTGTTTAAGTTCAACTATTTAACTCAAGAGTTCATAATTTACGAATCCATAATTTTTTATTTTTTTTTACAATCAATCAAAGATTTAACACTCTAAAATCTTTCAAATAACTCATAATGAAACTCTTAGCATATTAAAAGCAATATCAAAGATTAAGCTCAATGCTCTCATAAATTTTAACTTCTATTCATGTTAAGTTATTCCAACAAAATCTTAACTTTTAAATGGTAACTTACTTTAATCAATCAAAATAATTTTCCATCACATCCTTCGAAATTCTCCAAAAATTTAATATTAGCAATCCCACATTAAACTAAATTTTTCCAATAATATTATCAGTCAAAATCTTTTTTTTACCAAAAATCTAAATAGAATTGTAAATCCTCAATCATAGGACACCATTTAAAATAAAAATTCTAAAAATTGTTTTCATAACTTTCAAATATTTTAAACCAAAATTTACCATCATTACTTCCACGTAAAATTCAAATGTTACTAAACACGAAATCGCAAGTCGTACAACTCAATTTTAAAAAATTTCTACGGCCATTTTTAAAAGATAAGATCATTCTCAAACCAAATTTATAATCGTGCAAAGGGGTATAACTGTATTCCAATAAATCATAAATGTCACAACTCGAAAATCAAATCAATTTTATATTTGTTCCACGATGTATAGCTATAACCGCATAATTCATAATTATCAAAACTCAAAAATCCAATCAATCTATTAAATCAATGGTATAAAGATTCTAGCTATATATATATATATATATATATATATATATATATATATATATATATATATATATATATATATATATATATATATATATGTATTTTTTTTGTAGTATCAATCCTATGGTGTTTACTATTTAGAAATCTCTAGATTAAAACTTTTCGTGGCAATATTCTACTTTACAAATGATTAATCATTAAATCACACAAAAACCTTTTTAACTAAATTAGAGTATTGAATGTATTCCAATTGCCAATATAACCATTCTAGCCATGTGTTTGACCTACGAGCATATACTAGTGTAGTCATCTTTTCAGTTGATACTAAGCACGAAAATAAGGATCGACGATAGAAAGGAATCAAGCAAGAGACAATTCAAGGAAGTCGTACAAGAGTTCGGAATTTGAAGCCAAGGAAAGAGGTCAAGTTGTAAGGATGAGATTCCTAGATTCTAATCCTATGTTGCAGGTTCACATCGGTACAATTACGTAACCGAGGTGACAAACTAGACCTGCATGGGCCACCACAAAAACATGTAACGCCCCAGTCCCAAAATACGTAGGACTAGGTACATCGACATGTCAGCTGTATACATACGAAGTATACTCCAATATATGGAAATCTCGTATGAATACATAAGCTGTAAAATGCAGTAGAACCATAATAACTAAATCTCATCCACTAGATAAATAAATGATATAAAAGCAACTTTGAATTTGTCATGTATACAATCGTTGGGCGGAGACAAAGTCCACTACCAACTATTTCAAACAAAATGTACAAGAAGGAATAGATGTAATAACAAAACGAGCCAAGTGCAATCATCTTCGAAAGGATGGAGAAGATCACGGTCCGACTAGAACACCTGCAATATCACAGAAGCACACACCTGGAGAGATAACCAGGTCCTCAGAGGGACGTAACAAGATAAATAAAGAGCATGCCATAATAAATTGAATATATAATATGTCACAAACCGAAATAAGTGACAAGACGACAATAAGGTAATCTAACCGTACTACAGTGTTTATGCAGTTAAGAACAAACCTCCAACGCATGGGTATCTGGCTTAGTAGCAGTAAATCAGACATGGTCCCATCTGGATACCAGAGACCTCAAAGCATAACATCCATCGAATGTCAGAGGCCAGCAGTATCAGTAATAGGAAAGTGCATACGAACCCATACGTTAAGGAACTGTTCTTCCTACCCAATGCCTAACAGAGTCACATCCATGTCTCATATACCTCTACTAGCTGCTAAGTCTCCTAACACGCCTCTATTAGCAGTTAGCCCTAACGCATGCGCATGGGGGATCAGCCCACACGCAAGAACCTCTACATGATACTCATCTCACTCATCCTCGTGGTACAACTGTGTCAAGGTATATGCAATACTCAACAAATGGTAGTCTCTTAACTCTAAGTTCACATGCAATCAAAGGATAATAACAAAGTACATTAATAATCACTGAACAGGCAGTAAATCAGGAACTGTAAGAACCGGAAATAAGGAACAGTGATATATAAAATAAATGCAGACTGAATATAAACAGTTTAATGACAAGGTATCTTGCCTGCGGTGCGAGAAGGGCAAATCCAAGAGTAGCAAGTGTCAGCACCCAAAACTCACAAATCACATATGACTCCAGTCGCTGAAACAAATATCAAAAATGATCTTGGTGAAGAAGATATACCTAGAAAACGCCTGTCCAAAAGTCAAATTCTGGAACAGGGGCAAAATTGTAATTTCGGGTCAAAACGATGTCCGTCGTTGGACTCGCTTTGCACCGAAACGCGTGCCAAAGTCTACTGTCTCTAAAGTCGTCAAACTACATGTCTACGGTTTCAGTTTGAGGAGAGGAACTCAACGGTATATCCAGTTTTGGATTCCGAGGAGCCGTGTACAAAATCGCCCGTTTGAGTGGGTCGCGGGCCCGCCAAAAGTGGGTCCCGACTCGACCTTCTCAAAATTGAACCAAACTTGGCATGCAGGACCAGAATTTCGATCCGGACCCGTTGGCGTAAGTTTCGTCTCGATTTGACGACTGTACACGAAGTTATGGACAAATTTGCAAAACGTCGATACGGGGGTATCTTGACGGATACGCGTTGATTTCGTCGCGCACACGCAATGAAATCGAGTCCCGTCAGTTCCCACATGTCGGTAACATCTATACGCGCCTTTCGATGCATATAGTGCACGACCATGTCGCCCGGTTGGTCGGGGCGTACGTCGTATCGTGGAACTTTTCTGAAATTAACACTTTAGAAAACAGTTTTTCGCCCAACTTCAACATCAGTTTATTTCTTACATGTTAATCGAAACAACGATACAGAAGACGCGTTGTGATCTCGGTTATGTTGTCTTCACTTGTGTTCAATTAATTTTTATGAAAGTTTAATGGACAGCGAGAAAAGTGGCCGACAAATTGATGTTTCAAAACAGTTTTTTTTATATATTCAGAAAAAGTGGTTTTTCTCCAACTTCGTCTCGATTTTTCGAGCAAGTTAGATGGCCATGTCAACATCCACCTGGGGGATCTCGAAGAGGGTCAAGTCTACTTTTCGGAATATTTTACGGATCGGAAAACGGAGTTACGAGCAAAAAGTTACGTCGTAGGGAAGTAGGGTACCTTGAGTGGGAAAACTGCTCTGTGGGTGACGCGGGGCTGACTTCCGATGCTCCGTTCGTCGTGCACACAACTCCGTTGCTGGTGAAACAAACTCGTAGGCGAAGAGGGTATGTTCTGCTAAAATTTTCGTTTTGGAAATCTAGGGTTTTGAGGTCTGTGGAGAAAGTTATATATATAACAAGTTGTGACAAAAATCTACTCCTAATGGGTTTACTAATAGACTTGCTCGGGTTGGTGCGGAAAATAGGTCCTGTAGAAGCGCTCAAAAGGGTGTGGTGGGGGGGGGGGGGGGGGGCACCCACTTATGTGGGTGGGTGGCTGAATTGTTTTCTTTCTTCTTTTTTTTTTCTCTTTTTTTTGTCTTTCTCTTTTTCTTTTTCTTTTCTTTTCCTTTTCCTTTTCCTTTAATATATATAACTATATATATATATGTACATGGTCATAAATATACCAAAAAAAATCTATTTAAAATCCAAATACCACTTAAAAGTCAACTATCCAATTATTTAATATATTTGAACATATCTACATCTATATATAAATCCAATCCTTAATAAATCAACTAAAAATAATAATAATATTTAAATAGGTAAACATATTTATTAAATCTCCATAAATTTGAAATAAAGTTTAATATTATCTACTATATATATAATGCATCTAAAATATATTTTACATATATACTCAAATTTAAATTGCCATAAAAGGCAACAATAGTAATATCACATAATATCAATTAATATCAACAATAATAAAATGTCTATTTAATTTTCACAAAATAATTTTTGTAATAATAAAATAATAAAAATTGTTCCAACGTGTGAAATTTACCACACACCCTCATCCGGGTCCAGGAACATGTACAATATTGTAAAATTTTACTTAATAATAAAATACCATTAATTGTACAAATATTTAAATAATTAGGAATTGTGCATAAAATTCTAAAATAGTTAAAAAATATTTCTAAGTACATAAAATATTTCTACATGACCACATTTGGTCACACTACCTGCTTACATGGGCTAAAATTGGTTCGGGCCCAATTCGGACTGGTTTGGACAACCCGGATCATCTAAAAATCAATATTAAAGTAATAACTAAATAAAATATTTTAAATGTGTTATTTCACAACTCGGCCTGGTTTTCCTAGTTCGGACTGAACTATGGCTATGCCTCCCATGACATGGCTATTATACTGGTCAAAGCACACTACTACATCTTTCGTGCCAAAATTCATGGTCGTCTTGTGTTCCAAAATTCAACAATGGCTAAGGTCATTTCTACTGAAATAAATATTAAAATCATAAATTGCATAATTTAAATTTGAAGTCTATAAAAATAATTTAAAAAATTAGGGGTTTTACAGTCTGCGCAACCGGAATGCAGCGCAATCTGTCTTCTGCGCAGTTCAATTGAATGATGTATATCTTGATTCTTTGACTTTGTTGATGGGTGCAACTTAATTTTTTAGGACCTACAGTGAGATTATTCCACAGCCACAAGCCCTGCAGACCATCTAGGTTATCCAGGTCGAAAATTAAGGGTTGAATTCATGTGGGTACATCGTCCAGAAAATGCATGTACCCTTAAGTAGCTTGAAAGGTGCAACACATGACAGTGTGCTGGAAATGTGCCCTACTCGACGGCAGGCTACAGATCCCAAGCACGCCCAGGTAACGGGATTGCTTGTAACTGAAAAATCTTTTCATGACTACTGTGTTATTCTAGTTATTAGCCTTTGTCCATTTGGTAGGTACCCCTGGCCGTGGTACTCAGGGGTCCCTGTCCTAGACATGATGGAAGACAGTACTGGTTTACTTGTTCAAGCACAATCGCCCACGGTGTCCAGGTCATGTATTCTTGTCAGGTCATGTCATGCCATGTTAGCCGTCGCAACAGCAATCCGAGATAATCATGTCAGGTATACTTGTGAGGGGTGCGCCACGACGGACCACTATCATGTCATGTTCAATTATCATTTCCAAACATATTAAATAAATTCGTGATTATCAAGTTCAAGACAAAAGGCGTAAGGATATAAAATGGACGTAAAAATATACAATAGGGATAAAGGTGTACGCCATAGGAACACAAGTTTTACGCGTGTACTACTACGCTAGGCCAATTAAACTCGAGCACAAAACAGCTCTACGCGGGCAGGGGTGCATGCGGGTGGGGTTTACGCTAGCCAGGGTTTTACGCTAGCCAGATACTACGTGCGTAAGTTTTACGCACACAAGCTCTCGAGCGGAACTTTACGCGAGCGAGCTTTACGCGAGCGAACACTCGGGCAAACTTTACGCTCGCGAGAGTCTGCTCGAGCCAGGGTTCTACGCAAGCATGATTTTACGCGAGCAGGAGAGCTCCGAGCGTAAAATGAACTCGGCGTAAAACGGAGTACGCTGGCACGCAATACGTGAGCGTAAAAAAGAAAGGTTACGCGGGCACGTGAAAACGTGTGCGTAAAAGGCTGAAATATACGCTAACACGCAATGCGTGGGCGTAAAAAGGCTAACACTACGCTTAGCACGACAAGACGTGAGCGTAAAACTATATCTTCTCCACATGGTCAAATACAGTCATGCGTAAAAAAAAACTCAGGAACTCCAACTCGGCCAGGACTTGGTAAAATCCGGCCAACCCAAAACCAAACTTGAGTAAAATCATGAGGCCTACTACATGGAACTCTTAGTTTTCGAAAACGAGCTATTTTAGTAGATCGAAACCAAAAAATTCGAAAATAAAATTAATAAACATAGATCTACATGAAGTGAGTCATGGAAATCAAAAATGCTAAGTGCTAAAGTGTTTTAGAATCTTGTGAGGAAGAGATTGGAACAAAAACGGGAGTTCCTCCATGAAGCAAGTTGCACTTGCCTACGGTGGTAGGTGGTGCTCTACACAGGAAGAGGAGTAATGAAGAAGAAGAGAAGTAATGGGAATGAATGAGGAGAGAGAAGGGTGGTTGGGGTTAATAAATGGTAGTGGTGGTGGTAGGTAGGAGTTTTCTCCTTGGTCCATATTGAACCAAAAGCAACCCCAAACCGAACCAAGCCAACCCGAACCAAGATGAACCATGGCCAAGCAAATGAAAACACCAATAACCCAAGCAAGGAGACATGCAACACAATATAAAATACGTACAAGCATACCAAGATACGTAATACGAACCATAGGCATTACAGGGCTATATCTTGGAAGAGTGTCAAACAAACACTCATAGCTTCGTCCACTATGACAGCAGAGTTTATAGCATGTTTTGAGGAATCTAATCATGGAATATGGTTGCAAAATTTTATCACTGGGCTGCGCATTCTGGAGGGTGTTGAAAGACCACTTAAGTTATATTGTGACAATAAATTAGCATACTATATTCTAATAACAACAGGAGCTCGTATAAGTCAAAGCATATTGACATAAAGTTCCGAGTTGTGAATGAGAGAATTTAGAATGGTGAAGTGTCCATAGAGCACATTGGGACAAACTCCATGTTAGCGGATCCGCTCACAAAGGGTTATCACCCAAGGTCTTTCATGAGCACACTGCTTATATGGGTGTTATCTCATTTGATGATATGTCAGTTTAGTGGGAGTTTGTATTTTATGTATTTGGGTGCTATTTGGTTTTGGACATATTTATGTATTAAAGTAATTTGGATATTTATCTGATCAGATATATGGAAATATAGTTCATTCTGTTTTCATTATGTTAAAGTATTGATCTCATTAAAGTTAAGGAGGACCAGTTGGAAATAGACATGTATTGATCACATTGCGTGTAATTTTTATGCTACGCATCCATGATTGATCTATGTCGTTTAGCTATATTGGTATATGTGACCATTGATGGTTTAGTTACGCTATATGTGACGAATGCCGCTTTGATCCTATGTTGATATGGTTAATGGACGAGATTGTCCGGATATACCCTAAGGATTAAGATATCAATTTATGAGCTCACAAAGGTTAACACAATTATAAGGTTACATATGTGGCCCAGTGGAAGATTGTTGGAATTATTCAATAATATGGGTCACACATGTAAAATTAATTGTGTTGGACTATCTAAATAATTAAGTCAAATTAAAGTGGTCTATTTGGAAATTGGTTTAAGGGTATAATTGTCATGGAATTAATGTGTAGATACCGGAGATAATTCTAGTTTGATGAGGGCTAAATTAGAAATATCAACACATATATAAAAATGTGTATTCATTAGGGTTATAGTCCCCAACTTATACGGCCACCAAAAGAGAGGTTCTCTTTTTTTTTTCTCTTCTGCATCCCCATCAACAGAAAGAGAGGGACAAAGGATTCGGGTTCTCTTTGTCATTAAGGGTCGCAGCAAGTTGGAAGATCGAACCCCATAAAAGGACGACCGCTTCAAGATCCATCAAGCCAGCAATGGATTCAGGTACGCTTCCGTAATTTTTATTATGTTCTTCATCTCATGAATCGACATGGTATAATAATTTCTAATACTGATACCAATTGATGCATCCCCATCCTAGATCGGCCTAGCCATGGTATAGATCGACCGAATTTGACATCAGTTGCCAAGGGTAATCAAGAACTCAGAGGAATTGAACTCATAAATTTGGAGAAATTAGGGTTTTCTATTGAAATGTAAACTGGGAAGAAGAAGAATAATGAAACTACAATGTATTGTAAACCTAGAAACAAGAACGAAAAATGAAAATCAAACGAATATTCTTCACACCCCTTTCCCCATCCACTCTTCTCTATTTATACACTCCGTTAGCTAAGAGTATTAGTTGCTCCTATATAGGGATGGCAATGGGGCGGGTAGGGGTAGGGGTCGGGAACCATATCTTCCATCCCCATCTCCGAGTAGTATTTGAATCCCCATCCCCGTCCCCATTTTCCGTCGGGTTTTATTTTTTACCTCCATTCTCATCCCCGTTTAAACAATGCATTTCCAAAGGGTTGCACATATGGATATGGATATAAGTAATCAAGGTCGAGGATTTATCAGGGCGGGGAGTACTATACCCATACTCATCCCCGAATCCGATCGAAATTTTTTTTAATCCCCATCCCCGTTTTTAAATTCTCAAACCCGTCTCCATCGGGTAAAAAAATCGGGTCTCCGTCGGGTTCGGGAGGATATTGCCATCCCTACTCCTATACTTATTTAGACCATCTCCAATGGGGGTTTCTATCTTCCCTATTTCTATGGAAGAAATCCATTTTAGAAAAAATTTCTTCCAATGGTGATTTCTATCACCATTTCTATCCTAGGTGGCAATGATGTAGGATAGAAACTTTCTAGGAGGGTTTCTACATGTAGAAACTCTCATAGAAATTCTCCTATCTCTCATGACAATTATTATTGGGCCCCACATCATTAAATTAGTCCTTTTACTATGTGACACATAGGATAGAAATGGAGAATCATTGGAGACCATTTTTGTATGTCTACAATTTCTATGTAAAAACTCTTCCAACTAGGATAGAAATCTCCTTAAAGTACAATGTCAAGTAGGATAAGAACTCAATTTTAGAAATCACCATTGGAGATGGTCTTAGTATGTTGGCTGGAGTCTGATTGTACGCTGACTCGATAGACAGGTTGGCAGTTTGTGCTGACTACACTTCAGTTCTCTGATACGCCCTGCACTATGGTGACTGAGCTGAACCTGTACCCATATTGCTACAAAAGTATAGTGTGGCACTTTCAGGCTCATACCACAGGAGAGAGAGAGAGAGAGAGAGAGAGAGAGAGAGAGAGAGAGAGAGAGGAGTTTATTCGCACCCTGTACTCTCAACTCTCGGGAAAGTTTTGCTGGTATTTTAATAATTTATTTTTTGAGAAGAAGGGCCAATCTTTGATTATCCAAGGGATTTGATCCCAGGACCACCCCCTTCCTCTCCTCCCTATACCAAAGGTGTTAACCACTTGGTTGCCCAACCTTTGATTTTATTTTAAAAAAATTCTGTAGCTACAAACAAGTTTACTAATTGTTGATGGTTGCTCTTACATGAAGTTAGTGTTTATTTTTTGAGACTCCGGTTTTGGTTGTGGAGGTTGTAGTGGCTTCATGGAACCTCAGGTTTCTTTTTGTACTTTCATGAAAACTCGTGAGGGGTTTCAGTTAAGCAATGAATTTGATTTTTTTTTTCTTTTTGTATTCTTTTAAATCTTTAACCTACTTTAGGTAGGTTTTCTTAGCGATATTGTTGGGTGCAACATGTATTTGATTTGCAGAGAGAGAGATCATTCTTCTCTTTAATCAAGGACATTATGCTTTTGTTATTCACTTAAGACCTCACATTTCTTGATAAAATCTTTTTATTTTGTATGTTCTTGCGTTTGCGATGGCAGATCACAATGTATTGATAGCTGTGTAACGTGTATGGTGATTTGCTTCTTCATTTAGTTTTTTGAAGACCAATCTTTTTTATTTATTTTTTCAAGCATAATTGATCTGTTCTCGTGCATGTGATGTGATACTCCTGTTTAGATACAAAAATATTTCATATTTATTGGTTCTGAGTGGATCTACACGGTGTATTTCATTGTTGTGAAATTTGAGGATTTGCCTACATATGGCTGTTTCAGTTCTCGTTTACTTCATAACATCCAATATAACAAGCAAAAAGTTCCGTCTATTCTTTCATTTTTTTTCACGTCTAAATTGGGGCTTTTTAGTGTGTAGGGACTTTCTTTTTGATTAATGACTAATTCTCTGCATGCTTTCTGTGATATTGTAGTTACTGATATCGTAGAGAATGTGAAGCTGCTGTCAATTCAAAATGTATATATTTTTTCTTTTCTTTTGACCATAAAGGTGATTTTCATGTTTGCTTTAGGTTATAAAATATTATCTTTTGGAATGTCTAATAATAGGATAAACGATACAAAACATCTCTTAAGAATAGGTAAGAATAGGTAAGTATTTTTTTGTACAGGTAATTTTTTTTAGTCTTCAAAGTATTATTTTATTCGTTCATTTTTGTTTATTTTTCATTTTTGTAAGATTTTTTTTATTTATCTTTTTTCATTTTTCTAGAATATATTTTTTATTCTTTTAAGAATGACTCTTTTTTGGGTTTTTTTCAGGTTTTTTTTGTCCTTTATCAAATTTTTTAGAATTTTTTTCTTTTTTTCATTTTTCTAAGAATATTCTTTGTTTTTTTTTTTTCATTTTTTATTTCGTTTTATTTTTTTAAATTTTTTTTCAGTTTTTTCTTCTTTTTCAATTTTTAAATATATATATATATATATATATATATATATATATATATATATATATATATATATATATATATATATATATATATATATATATATATATATATATTCCAACTTTTTTTGTTATCCTTTTTTTTTTTTTCATTTTTTTTCCCTTATCTTTTTTCAGTTTTGTGGGAGAATATTTATATATTCAATATAATTTTTCAGAAAAATTTAATTTCAAGAAATTTGATTCCTATAAATAAAGAATTTAATTTCAAGAAATTTTATGGTTGATTTGCAATTTCTCTTAATTCTATGATCAGCTCTTGAAAATTTAATTAAATGCAGTCATGTGTTCTTGTTTGAATTGCAGGCTGCCGAGTTATCATGATAATATATATATTCTCTGTAATTGGGGATGCTTGAAAATCTGCAGGTTGTTAAAACATGTCTTGTTGCACAGTTAAACCTTACACAAACCAATGGCTTGTAACACACCACTTGATAGCAAACTTGATATTGGGGTCCGTTTGGTAAACCGTATTTGGAGGTGGGATTTGGATTTTTATGGATTTGGAGACAAATTCATGGAATTCTATGTTTGGTTGGAGATGGATTTGGATATGTAAAGTAGGACAAAATCCAAAACTTGAATTTGGTTGGATTTTGGAGAAAAAATAATTATTCTTTAATAATTTGTTAAAATATTTATTATTTAATAATTTTGTTAAAAATTAGTAAATTAAAAATTAGTTAATCTTTAATAATTTCGTTAAAAATATTTATCCTTTAATAATTTCGTTAAAAATTAGTTAATTAATAAAAAAATAACTATTTTATTAGTATTATTAAATAATAAAAAATAGTATTAGTAATTTAAAAAATTAGTTAATTAGTTAATTTATTTATAATCATAATTAATAATTTATTAGTATTATTATAATATTAATTAATAATATTTATTATTTAGTTAATAATCATAATTTACTAGTATTATTATATTCTTATTATAATATTAATTAATAATTTATTAGTATTATTATAATATTAATTAACAATCATATCCTATGTTTAGTATTATTAATTAAAAAATTATTTAATTAGTTAATTTTGTTATAATCATAATTAATAATTTATTAGTATTATTATAATATTAATTAATAATTTGTTAATACTATTTTATTATAATCTTAATTAATAATAATTTAATCACAATTAGAATCATATTTTATAATAATTTAATTAATAATTTACTAATCATAATAATATTAATTTATAATTACTATTTTTAAAATATTTAATTTATAGTTAATTAATCGTTAATTATTAATTATTAATTATTAATTATTTAATTATTACTTAATTTATAATTACTTAATTTATAATCGTTAATTAATAATTGTTAATTAATAATCGTTAATTATTGATCGTTAATTATTTAATTATTAATTATAATTACTTAATTTATAATCATTAATTATTAATTATTACTTAATTATTTATTACTTAATTATAATTACTTAATTATTAATTATTAATTATTAATTATTAGTTATTAATTATTAATTATTAATTTATAATTGTTAATTATTAATTATTAATTTATAATTGTTAATTATTAATTTATTAATTTATTAATTATTAATTATTAATTGTTTTAATTTATAATTACTATTATTAATCGTTAATTATTAATTATTTAATTTATAGTTATTAATCATAAAATCAAATCCTATGTTTGGTTGGAGTTGGATTTGGAGTTGGATTTGAATAGTAAAATCCATGATTTGGATTTGGAGGATTTCCAAATCCAAATCCAAATAGTAATATCCGGTTACCAAACAAGCCCTGACTATTAAGTCCTGACTATTAAGTTAAATAAAATAATGATTGCATGGAGAGAATGGATTCCCGAGTTCTTACATGGCAGCCCCCTTGGGACAAGTAGTACCCGACGGGCCGGCTGGTTCCCACAGATACTGTAAAACTGCCACACGGGCAGGGGAACAGTATCGGCTTATATTATTTTGTATATTGTATATTGATGACGGGCGTCCTGCTAGGACTCGTCTAATTCATGCATGGCGCACATGATTGACTGGATAGACTAGCCTTGCTTGCACATAGTAAGAACTTCGGAATCCCTAATTACATAATTCCAGGATAACTTGGGACTCACAATAGCAAGCCGTAGGAGTTGATTGGCCGTTCAAGATGATTTGTTTGTGTACTGTACTACTCTGTTACCTAACTGGGATGATCAAAATGTCAGGACATGACGGGCCAACTTCTGTCCTTGTTTGATTGGGAGGTTGGTTCGAAGTGTCGTGATGTGATGTGAATCCTAGTAGCAAGCAGAAATTTATTAGTATTATTCTCTTACATTACTGGTTTTAGTTCTCATGTCGTGCTTCCTTGTGGTACTTGCTATTAGAGGTCTAACCTCTCTGGTTTTGCATGGCCAGATTTAGAGCCGGTCCCCGAGGATCCAGCTTACTTCTACCTCCAGGATGGTCAACACTAGAGGGATGATCGCAGGAGGAATCGAGTGGGTTTCTTACTTCCCCGCTCGTTTTGTTATCTACTTTATACTTTGCCGTTTGGCACCGACATGTTAGTCGGATTGTCTTGTACTTACTTTTTACATAATTGTAACTAAAGTCAGGCTGCAGCTGATAACAATTGTGTATACTTTTGCTACATCCATCTGGCTATGTTTTGTAAAGCCAGATATCAAGAACATTTTGACAGAGCGTTTGAGACGCCTTACTGCTTTATCTTACATGTTCTCTATTACTGTTTCTTGTTTGAATGATTGAGACAATAGATGTGTAATGACCATAGTAAGACTTTTATGTAGTATGCACCCCCTCGTCTTTTAGACAACATTGATCGTATTATACGGTATTCATCTACCCGTAATACGTAGCTGGCTGAGTCATTCCCCCGCTCTCCAGTATTCTGGTTCTGGGACGTGACAGGTGTCTAAGCTCAAAGTTTTGTCGGGCTTACCCTCCAGACTAGGGGTGAGCATTATTCGGTTTTGAACCGAAAATCGAACCGAACCGTATAAGAGATTTGGTTCGGTTTTTAAAAAAATCGGTTCGGTTTCGGTTTTGAAAATACTAAAAAAAATTATTCGGTTTCGGTTTTGGGTTTCGGCCCAAAACCGAAAACCGAATAAGAAAATTGAGTTTATATATATATATATATATATATATATATATATATATATATATATATATATATATTAGTTATAGGTATATAATAAATATATCTAGGTATATTTAGTTATTATATATATTAACCAAAAAATACAAATAAACCCAAAAACCGAAAACCGAACCGAATTAATTCGGTTCGGTTCGGTTATTGATCAATTCGTTTCGGTTTCGGTTTTGCTTATTCGATTTCGATTCAATTCGATTTTCGGTTATTCGGTTCGGTTGGAATCGAATAAACCCAATACTCACACCTACTCCAGACTGGTCCTGCTTAAAAACAGCACAAGCCAATCAGCTCTAATCCCCATGGCTGACATAAGAGGCATCAGTCCCATCTGTTCGGATTCGAGTTGGGATGAAAACATATTATTCTTTAATAAAATGGTAGGAGGAGAGGTAGTGGGTACAAGAAAGACTGCGATGCAGTAAAAACGTAAAAACAGCACAATGTGTCTTTGATGAACATTTATTCTCGTGATAATAGTGAAGGATGTGTCCAACTATTATTTAATGCTTGGACACGTTATCTCCATAAAACCAATGCTACTATAAAACATTATCAATTTTTGTCTTTAATGCTATATCATATTTGTCACACGAAGATGAGAACGCAATGTCTTCATTATGTTTTTTTCCTCCTCCTTTTTTTTTTTTTTTTTTTTTTGAAATAAAGGATGGCAATAAATGAGGTTTTGATCGTTAGTTTGCTGGAAGAAAGAAAAAAGGACAAGATTTCAGGAAGTCATTAATGTTGTAGCACTATCCTGGTTTCTGAAAAAAGGATGGAATAAAGTACAAGCTAGGAAAAGGGAGGAAGATTATTCTATCTATCTATCTGTCTGTTGTCGCAAAGGAATTATTCGAAAGCCTGCACTCATCCATTGCACTAAGCCTAAGGAGATTCTTGTGCAAAACAGATGAGTACATGTCGACTACCACTCGTCTAATTATAAGACTAAGAGGAAAAAAAAAAAACCACACGTACGATCCATGGGTTGCTGCCAACAGCCCAGGACCTCCTCTCCCAAACGTCCCGACGTCAAACACCGCAGAGAAGACGTCCTCCTGAGGATTCCAGGTGCGTCGGTCTTTCTTACCGGAGATGGAGAGGCGGTCGAACTCGCAAAAGGGGACCTCAGCATCCTCAGGATCACCGATGAAGGTGTCCCCCTTGCCACTGTCGTCAAAGTCGGGACTAATCTGCAGTGGCCCCTGACCAAAGACGAGCCAGTTATCAAGCTCGACGAAGTTCACTATCTCTTCACGCTGCCGGACAATGACGGCAGCTTCTTAAACTACGGCGTCACCTTTGCCGCTGGATCAAATTACTTGGATAATCTTGATTTGTTGCTCGAGGAGAACGCTTGTTTGTCTACTCCATCAAAGACTACTAATTATTCTAGAGCTCCGTCTAGTAGTAATTCCTATGAGGTTTACTGGAAGGATTACGCACCAAAGATTGACGACTACAATAACGTGTTGGTCAAAGCAATTGCTGGAGGAACTGGTGAGATAGTGAAGGGGATCTTTATATGCAGTAATGCTTACGCCAGTCAGGTTTGTGATTTCGATCTCTATGTTAATTTCATGTCTAGCTAGCTGTCTAGACACAAGTTTTATGTTGACCACTCTTGAAGAACTTTGCACATATCATATAAAAAAAAAACAAATAAAGGGGAATTAACCATCTTTAATTTGTGGCTTGTCAAGCCAATGACAATATATATTGGTGTAGTCTTCTCTCACCGGGACATGTATAGCTAGGTGCATCAACAGATCAAAACTCAAACTATATATGGATGCTTCAAATTAAACTATATAGATCTGGTGGTTCAGGTTCAAAAGGGGGCAAGTCTGATTAAGGCTCCAACCAGGGGCAGTAACAATGGCATGCCTGATGAGAAGGATATAGGAGACAAGCAAGATGAACCAAACAAGAAACATGGGGGAATCAATCAGAGCATACGAAGGTAAATTAAATTGACAAAGACGCGTACGTCTAGCAACATACGAAATCACATAGATCAGACACCCATAACATATATAGTGATTGTAATTAGTTTAATTATTGTTCCATCTCCCTCTCAGGGTGAGGAAGCTATCAGAAATGACAGAGAAGATGAGCGAGTCTTTGCTCAATGGTGTCATCTTCGTTACCGGATCTGCGACTGCGCCGCTACTTCAATCAAAAGCTGGCAAGGCTTTCTTCGGTATGCTCCCTGGCGAGGTTCTCTTGGCTTCACTGGATGCCGTTGGTAAGTACGTACATAGATGATATATACTTAATTTTCAATAGCATCATGAGCTTAAATTAATTAGCTACTGCTACTAGTACTGTTTGAAATTGTAATTCAAAGATTTACAGTTGTAGATTGGACGGACAGCAATAAAGTAGGAAATACAAACCAATATATTAACATGAAACAAAGATATATATATATATATTTTTTCTTCCCTAATTAACAGAGCTGAATTGTAGAAAATGATTCAAACTGCCAACCGACCACTGAAATTTGAAATAAAGACTCTGTTTTTGTTGTTGTTGTTGTTGTGTACTTGAAACATACGAAATCACATCAGAAACAGTGCGCATCAGTTGTTATTGTTAACTAATTAATTACTTCATTACTTGCAGGCAAGGTTCTGGATGCAGTAGAAGTTGCTGAAAGAAAAACCCTTGCTGCTACGGGTGGAGCTGTTGCAGGGGCAATGTCCAAGAAGTAAGAAAATCAATCTTCCTTTTAAATTCTTAGCAGGCAAGAAGGTTTATTTTAAGATAAATATAGAAAACAAAATATCAATATGACACAAAAATATAGTAGTTTTAATTAACAGTTGCAGGGCCGGCCCTGACACAGGGCAACCAGGACGATCGTCCATGGCCCACGAACCAGGTGGGCCCAAAAATATAGTTGTATATATATATAACATTTTGTAACATGTTAAATATTAGTGTTCATACAACGTAGCATAATGACTTATTTATTATAGTTGATTTTCACTTAAACTTTCTATATAAAAGTGCATGGGTTCAAGGTCTATTTCTTTTTGTTTTTAAAGTACATTTCAGTTTTTTTTATAAAGGAATACAGTTTTATTTTTTGTTTTGGATACAAAAAAAAAAAAAAAAAAAAAAACTCTGGACCTGCGAAAGTTGTGAGCATCATTTGTATTTTGCAACTGTTCGCTGAAGCTATATAAAATATAAAATCCTTTGCATGCACTATATATAAACACACAGGTGCTTGCATCCAAGGGCGGAGCCAGCATTTTAATTACCCTGGACTGAAACTTAAAATATACTAAAAAATTCAACACAAAAATTATATCTTAGAATGCTCATAATCCAAATTTGTGATTCAAATATCATTTTCCAACAAAAAATAGTTATAAAATGACATAGGGTGAGTAGACATGTTGTATTAAATAGTTTTCAAGTATAAACTAGACTAAATTTATGTACTGAAAGAGTACTTGATGTATAAAATAGTTTTCAAGTTCAGTTTGCTTTACATAATAGATGTTGCCATGTTGGTGTCTCAAAGAAGGGAAGATCTATTCTTCGAGAGCTGGAGCACTTTTATAAATGAGTACTTTTGTATATAGACAAGTTGAATTTGTTCCCTTATTCCTCGATTACTTGAGACAGACTTGTTTTTTGGAGTTAAAAGTAGCCTTAGATTATTTGTGTATACTGTCAACATTAGATTAGAGGAGTTTCATACTCTTTATATAAACCAAGCTCTAGAACATACGAAAGCAGGGTATCTCAAACTTGAACATAGGACATTGACAAATCAATTTGAGTAGTCATAAACTTATAAGTATCATAAACTTGAAAAGAGCTGTTCTATACATAGATGTTTTCCTTAAGCATCATAAACTATACTCTTATCATAAACTCTTAAGTATCTTAAGCATCAAATCAATATGCAGAACTGGAATTAAATATACATGCACAGCTGACTGCAAGGCATCAAGTAAAAGTTATTACTATTAAATTATATAAATTATAAACAATTTCAAAAATTGATTTATCAAGAAGTGCCAGAGGCATGATGGTAACTAGTATTATAGTATATAACAAAACAAAGTTACTTTTAGTGACAAAAAGATAAGAGAATGAATAATCGCTAGGATTAAAAGATAAGACTACTTCCAACAAATCCAAAAATCTCGTATATAACATTTAAAAAAGTGACATGCTAAGTCAATACTTTTAAAGATGTTATTATTAAAAAATATAAATGATAACCAGTTTAAGAAACCAATTTATTGAGAGGTGCCGGGGGCACGAAATTTTTTATTATACAACAAAATATGCCTATATTTGGTGATGAAAGATAAAAGGATAAATAACGGCCAAAATTAACAAATAAGAGTATATTACGACATAGTGATTCTATGAGAAGTTTATATGTCATCTAAAGAAGTGTCATAGTAAATCAATAATTAAAAATATAATAATCAATTTATATGTGTTAGAGGCATGGAAGGATATAACAAAATATAGTGATCTTTTTCGACAAAAGATAAGAGGATCAAGAGAGTTTCCCGACAAACTAAAAAGTGTTATGAGTAAAACGAAAAGGTCATTTCTAACAAGTGTATATGTAAAAAGTTAATAGTTTTAAAGATATAATTATTAACTCTGAAATAAACGACATAATTTATGCTAGGGTGTCGGTATATATATATATATATATATATATATATATATATATATATATATATATATATATATATATATATATATATATATTGAAGCAATGGTAATTGTAACGAACTCGTCTCCACTGGGCTCGAACTCCGACCACTTGGCCCGCATGCATCTCTCTTAACCACTAGGCTAGAGTTCATTTGCAAAAAAAACTCTCTTTTTCCCACAGCGGGATTCGAATCCAAGCTTATATATATATATATATATATATATATATATATATATATATATATATATATATATATATATATATATATATATGACTCGCCTCCACTGAGGCTTGAACTCCGACCAATTGGACCGCATGCATCTCTCTTAACCACTAGGCTAGAGGTCATTTGCATATATATATATATATATATAGAGAGAGAGAGAGAGAGAGAGATAGAGAGAGAGAGAGAGAGAGAGAGAAAATATATATATATATATATATATATATATATATATATAGAGAGAGAGAGAGAGAGAGAGAAGGGATCTACATCCCTTCACTTTCGCATCTTCCATGTATCCCCATCCAACGAGAGGTAAATTGTTTCTGGAATCGCTCCCACTGGAATTCTAACTCTTGACCACTCGGGCCGCATGCATCTCTCTTAACCACTAGGCTAGAGGTTATTTGCATATATATATATATATATATATATATATATATATATATATATATATATATATATATATATATATATATTCTTGGGTCGAGGTGCTGAGAAGGAGGTTGTTGCGTGCGGTGGAGAATGAGGCAGATACTAAAGGACCGAAGTTCATATATGACAACCATCTTACCTAATTTGTTAGATAATTGAGGAGAATCTCTTTTGATAACTAAATCTGTCGATTTCCAATCTTAAATGAAATCATGTGATTAGAAAGTTGGTAGGACAAAAGTATTCGCATGCATTCGTCAGAGAAGAGAGTGCAAGAAATATCATCATAATTAACAATAATTATGGCCATCTGTTTAAGAAACATTGTGTAACTTTTATTCGATTCGATCGTTGTTTCTTTCAGGTTTGGCGACAACGCAGGAGAGGTTACCGAGCATGCGTTTGCAACAGCAGGCCATGCCATTGGGACAGCTTGGAATGTATTCAAAATTAGGAAAGCCCTCAAACCCTCTTCTTCAATGCCATCAGCGATTGTTAAGAATGCATTGAAGAAGAGAAATACGCATAGCAAAATCTAGATTGGAAATTATGCATAGCAATATCTAGACTGGAAATCGTATGCATAGGAATATCTAGATTGGCAAGCAATAGTTTGTTTTATGTTGTACCGTGTGAAAAAAGTTTGACATTGTTCTCTCCGTTTGCATATAGCACAATAGAGTCCCAAACTCAAAATTATGGTCATACTAATTTAATCAAATCTTAATCCTAGTTTAAATCACATTGAATAATTTTTTTTTAAAAAATAACAATCAATGTAAATTAAAGCAAATTTTCATAAACCTAAAATAGTTTTAATAAAATTTCAAAAAAAATAATATTTACAAGTATACACAAATATGTATATTTATAGGTGGAAAATATTTTAATATAGATATTTAAGTAAACACTATTTTTTTTTTCATTATTCACATACACATGTATGATAAAATAAAATATTTTAAAATAAAAGTAAAGTTTGATCAACTATTGGTGTGATCCAAAACAAATGAAAATATATTTTTGCTTATATGTATATTGTAACAAAAATATTTATTTCCTATATTACTTTCAAAACCCTATAATATAACTTTTACACATGTAAAGAGAATATATACGGGAGAAGCCTGAAAAAGAGAATAGGCTGCCAAGTTAAGCCTGAAAAAGAGAATATATACGGGAGAAACTCTGTTGGCGGACCCTGCACCCCTATTGTCTCACCGGGAGACCTCTGAGCACCATCGTGCTAAACCAGTGGAGTTTCAGCCACAATTGCATCACCGTCAGGCCTCTGGTCCCTCCTTCAAATCCGTCTTTTTAAGACCATTTCCGTCATCGGTACCACCATGGACTCCTATCGTTGAGCTCCACATGCCATTGTCGTACCCTTCTCCAATTAATACTGCCGAAGGAGTTTGAGAAGAAGGGCAAATCTTTGATTATCCACAGGGATTTGATCCCAGGATCTCCTCCTTACTCTCCTCCCTATACTAAAGGTGTTAACCACTTGGTTGCACAACCTTTGATTTTATTTTAAAAAAAATTCTGTACCTACAACAGGTTTAGTAATTGTTGATGGTTAGGGTTAGGGTTAAGTTAGGGTTAGGGGTTAGGGGTGGGGTTAGGGTTAGGGGTGGGGTTAGGGTTGGGGTTGGGGTAGGGGTAGGGGTTAGGGTTAGGGTTTTGGGTTAGGGTTTAGGTTAGGGTTAGGTTTAGTTTTGGGTTTAGGGTTTAGGGGTTGGGTTTGGGTTTAGGGTTTATGAGAGAGAGAGAAGGGATCCCTTCAAACATATACATTGTAATTGAACTTAAATTGGCCCATGCAACAGCAAACTGTTCTTTCTGGGTTTCAGTAGCTTTTACCTGTCAGTTGTCACCTAGAACTTCTCCATGAAACCTAGAAGATATATGGGTCGAAGAAGAATAGGTCGAGCGAGGATCCCTTAAAATTTCTGAAGGGAAAGATGATTGAAATCCATTTGCATAGGAAACAATGAAACAAACAAACACATATATTCTGTTATATTTACAGGTAAGTTGTGTGTAAAGGCATACATACATTAAAAGACCATATACCTTTTGAATTAGCCGTCAAGCTCGAAGACCCATAAATTAGCAGTTGAAGCCCAAAGGTAAGATTCGACAATTCCGACAACTTGTGAAGGAGCTATTGCTGAACCCAAGCCAACATGACTCCCTCCTGCAAATGTCTCGAATCATTTGGACCAATGATTTTTGATGACTTTCAATTCCAGCCTAAACTTGCAATCACTAAGAAGCCTCTAGATGGGAGTGGACAAAAATTAAACATGCAATTTGCAAAGGAATCCCAATGCAGCTAGAAGGAAAAACGAAGAAGAAGAAGCTCTACTAACTATGATATATAGCATGGGAACAAGCGAACTCAACAATAAGAAATTCTTCTTGTCTAAATTCTATCCATTTGCTGTTGCACAATAGTCTGGTAGCGGATGTCAGGTTCACGGTTAGGGTTAGGATTAGGGTTAGGGTTTTGGGTTAGGGTTTATTTTGAAATCATCTTCTCGAAACTTATTTACTACAAAATTTTATTTTCAAGCCCACCATACAATTTTCATGTATGAATATATGTGAGCATTTTTTTTTTCCAAAAACAAGATTCCAAATGAGTGAGTTTGGTATAAGTTCTAAAGGTAGATCATTTTTTCAAATAAATTAATTTTTATTCACCCATTAGTCTTTTTTTATTTACTAGAATATTAGATTCACTAATTGGATTATTTTTTCAAAACATAATTCCAAATTGTGAGTTTGGTATAATTTCCAAAAGTACATCATTTATGAAACTGGAAATTGCTGAGATACCCACTTTCGGGGTGGATGTTTATGAAAAATCTACTCGCATGATGGATTTTATGAAATACCCAACATTATGTATTTTCACATTAAATATTTCAAGATTCTCTTTACACGCTCTATATTTACAAAATTGCCATTTTGATAATACCATAGCTATCCCTTTCGCGCAAATTTGGTCATATATATGTATTTGTTGAATTCACAAACTTAGATTTTGATTGCGATTTTTGTCTTCTTCTTCACGAGAGATCTGAATACCATTGCTCTCATCTTCAGCAGAGATCGCAAAGATCGTTCGTAGTTCACTGTGCTTTTCTTCAGTCGAACTCCGATCATCGCTCATCATCATCATCATCATCATCATCATCGTGGAAAGATTTGAAGTTTTTCGACGATTAGGTCATTTTTAATGGCTTCATTCTGCAACGATTCAACTTGTTTCTGAAGCTCACTTTTCTCATTCATAAGAATTTTATTTATCTCTTTGAGCTTCTCGGTTGTTTGCACTGATATAAAATAAACAACAATGAAAAGTATTATATCAATCAATATATACTTTAAAAAAGAAGAAGGAAAAAAAAGATCATTCTCCGTGATTTTAACACAGGGAATGACCATTCTCCTGAATTCTAACACGGGAAATGACCATTCTACGTAATTTTATAACGGAGAACGGTCATTCTCCATGATTTAAACACGGTGAATGATTATTCTTTTGTATGTTAACACGAGAATAGCCATTCTTCGTGATCTTATCAAGGGGAATGATCATTCTCCGTGATTTTAACACAAAAAGGCCATTCTCCTGCATTCTAATACGGAAAATAGCCATTCTTCGTGATTTTAACACGGAAAATGACTATTCTCCTGTATGTTGACACGGGAATAGCCATTCTCCATGATTTTAACACGGAGAATGGCCATTCTCTGTGATTTTACAACGGGGAATGACCATTTCCCGTGATTTTAACATGGAGAATGGTCATTCTCCATGATTTTACAACGGGAAATGGCCATTCCGTGATTTTAACACGGAGAATGATCATTCTTCTACATTCTAACACTTTGAAGGGGGTCTTGTAGAAGATACAACAGAAATTTTTTTAACAGAACATACAACAAAAAAGATCATAAAAGTTCTTTTTATTAAAAATCACACCTACAAGGGTCTATTACAGATTCTTTGTGATTATATGGAAAGAACTCCTAAAGATCTACAATGGGGTTAATCTTCACAGTATGATCGTAGGACTCTTTTGCGAGAACTAAGCAATTGTTGCTCTACACTGAATAGCTCCACAACTTTACCCTTGCGGCAAAAGACTGCGGATAGAAGATGTGAATACAGTCACCATCAAGGTCTGCGCCCACAGACCCCCCAGACCCGCAGTGAGCCATTTCCTCGTCAGAGCAGACCACTTCATGAAGCAGCTATTGGCTCGCGGCAGCTCCTGAGGCTCTTCCAGCCTAACAAAGGTGTGCAGCCGCTATGAGCAGGACAGAGAACAACCGGAGGCTCTCTGCGTGGCCGTCGGTTAAAGACTCCCAAATTAATGGGATGAACCTAGGGTTCAGTATAATGAATCTCATTTAATAGGTTTATTTTACTAAGTCCTAAGTCCAAATTAATGGGATGAACCTAGGGCTCAGTATAATGAATCTCATTTAATAGGTTCATTTTACGAAGTCCTAAGCCCAAATTAATGGGATGAACCTAGGGCTCAGTATAATGAATCTCATTTAATAGGTTCATTTTACTAAGTCCTAAGCCCAAATTAATGGGATGAACTTAGGACTCAGTATAATGACTATTCTCCTGCAGGCCATTCTCCGTGATTTTAACATGGAGAATGATCATTCTCACTCATTTTAACACGGAGAATAGCCATTCTCCGTGATTTTAGCACGAAGAATGGTCATTCTCCGTTATTTTAACACGGAGAATGACCATTCTCCTGCATTTGAACATGGGAAATGACCATTCTTCGTCATTTTAACACGGAGAATGACAATTCTTCGTCAATTTAACACGGGAAAAGGCCATTCTCCGTTTTCAATTCTCCGTGATTTTAACACGAAGAATAGCAATTCTCTGTCAATTTAACACGAAAAAATTCTCCGTGATTTTAACACGAAGAATGGCAATTCTCTGTCAATTTAACACGAAGAAAGGTCATTTTTCATAATTTTAACACGGAGAATGACAAAAAGCTCTTAATTCTCTTCACATCAGCTCTCTCTCTTCTCTAACTGGGGTTCCAGTTGATGCTGATTATGACGATGGAGTGGGATTCCAGTTGATGCTGCTGATGATGATGAAGTGGGAACTGATGATGACGACATGGTGTGAAGATTACGAATGGAGAGTCACTAACGAGTTTTTGAAGTAAGGTTTGAAGATTTTGGAGGAGAAAACCTAAATTCAAAAGTGAGCAGCGTATGGAAGAAGAGGAAGAATCGAAATATTTTTTTGAAGAGTAGGTTTCGTGGGTGTTTTCAACAAATTAGAAGGACAAAAAGGTCATTCCGCACCCTTTTATATATTTTTCACTAATTCTGGGCACGCGATAAAATGTTATTTTGTGGTGATTTTTTCATAATATTTTTGTGATTTTTGAACATTTGATAAAATTTTCCTTTGTGAAATATTTTTTAATCTAATATTTTAATAAACAAGTGACATTATAATTTCAAATAAATTTGTGTTCACCCATTTGCGTTTTTTTTATTTACTAAGATATTGGAAATTACATTGGACGATAGAAACAAAGTCCATCGATTAGAATACAAATAAATGCTCAAAAAAAAAAAAAGAATACAGATACATGTATATTCATACCTATCTACATTAGGGACCACTAGTAAGAGGATGAATCCAAGTGTAGTGTAGGGACCACCAGTAAGGGGATGAATTTGACACAAGACAATAAATTTCAAGAAAATAATATTCCTGAGAATAATACATTTTGCATACAAAACTACCCCTAACTTTTAGAAGTAGATGCATGTTTATATAATTTAACAAACAATTTAATTTAACGGTAATGAAAAGGATTAATTATACTTTGGGTTTTATAAATATTCCAAACTAGCGTTAGGTCATGAAGATTCACCTTAGGGTTTGGATCTTCATATGACTGTTGAACCATGTCAACCATCTAAATAAATAAATTTAATCAGAACTCAAGAAAGATTATAATGTTTCTACGGCCCAAGTCTAATTAACTTCAAACTATTTATTAACATATTTTGAATGGTCAATACCTGCAATCTTAGTACCCAAAACTCTAGGCTTGATATTTTCAGAATCCGAACACTAATCTTAGAATATATATTTTCTTACCAAAAAAAAAAACGTATAATTCTGATAAAAATAAATTTATTTACTAGAAGGGACATAATTGTCAAATCAAGTAACCCACTAGTACTTCCATTTGAAACCGCCCTTCACTTCCCATGCTACCCCTCGTCTCTCTTTATAAGTTCCTGTTCTCTTCTTCATTTCATCTCCACTCCATTACTCACTACAAACCTTCTCCACCACCAGAGAGAAAAAGAAAGCCTAGCCCTAAGTTTCTTCACCAATGGCGGCCGAGCCCAACCCGTCCGAGATGGCCTCCCTCCACCAAGAACTCGACGCCGTCCGCTCCCAAATCGTGAACTGGAGCTCATCCGAAGACGGATCCGGGTCCAAAACCGGGCCCGGACCCGAACCCGCGCCGGAGGAGGACGAGTACGTGACTCGGTCTACTGTCCGGCGCGGACACAAGAGGGAGCTGGTGTTCGCCCTCCGATCCCAATGGGAAGTCTCGGGCTCTCCTCTCTCCCGGACCCGTTCCAAAACTAAAGGCTCGACTGCGTTGTCGAGCCCTCGGTTCCGGCGAGGCGTCCCGACGATGACGATGTGGGCCCAACCTATCCTGCGGAAGCTAGGGCGATGATGAATGTGGGCCCCCCCACTCACCAAGGCGCCAACGAACCCGGAGGAGCTGATCGCGTCCGGATGGATCGACGGGGCTTCGATCAAGCTCGTCAATGATGATGAGGTATCCAAGAAATTAACCTTTACTCTAGCTATGACACGGATGCGACCCTCCCTGATCGATTTGTTATTTTGGTGTGTGCTAGCTAGCTAGTGTATTTTGGAGTGTCCGTCTGGTGTCGAATATGAAGTGACACGTCGAATATGAAGTGACACGGACACGGGCGAGGTATTCTAGAAACGTCGTTTACTCTATGACACGTCACGACACAGCACCAACTATTTTCGCGTGTTTTATTATATTTACGGTATCCGTTGTTCCTGAGTCTGACAAAACGCACATACATGCACCTATTTTCAGAGTGTCCACGATATAAATTAATTTGAACTCACATTTATATCGTATTTATATCGTGGGTATGTATACCCATTAAACATGGATATGGTTCATCGAGAGATCATTCTTTTGTGCATGCATATGGTTTCTACTTACCAACACGTGGTTTGTAAATACGTACAATGTGTATTTACTTATTAGTGATGATTCGTCGGACGGTAGAAGCAAAGCATGCCAATTTAATTAGATACATGTGTGTGTATTTGATCCTATTTACATTAGGGTACAACCGGTATGGGGAGGGGAATGGTGGTGGTTCTGAGGAACTTTGCTACTTATAAACTAAATATTACAATAATACAATGAACCCTACCTTCCCTCTCTCTTATGCCTATAGTACCCTTGGAAAGCAAGTGGGTAGATATTGTATAATTTCGAACCACACCAAGGGATAATTTGTAAACTAAAGGTATATTTTGTGACCAAGTAGTGAAAACTTTTGAGGGGCTATGTCTTTTGTCTGAGGTGAATATTTATATTTTTAGTTTTTGTGGCACTTCTGAGTCACACTGATTTTGTAGGATGTGCTTCTTTACAATTCATTTATACCGTATTGCAGGAAAATGGGCTTCTTGCGATGATTGAAGATGGAAAGATATTTTGCAGCTGTGATACTTGTAAAAGCTTTACAGTGAGTTTCCTTCTAGTTCACCTCTACCATTATAAAACTAATTGATTTGGTTGAAATTCTGTAGTTTGAATGATTTTGAAGAATCTGACGCTTGAGTTTATCATTGATTATGTTATATGCAGTCTGTTTCCCTACATGAATTTTGGCGCACGGTGGCTGCCCGAACGGTGATATTGCGAATTCTATTTATTTTGAAAATAATAAAACAATGACTGAAGCTATGGAAGCAATGAATGGCGACTCCATAGATTTATTAAGATTGTCGCTACAAGAAGTTGTGGGCCGTTTCCGGAGAAAAAGACCTATACATGTCGAGATTGTGAAGGTTTGAAAATATTGTTCTCATTTTCTGAATTTAGTACAAACTGTTGGCGGTTTATCTAAATTTTCGACCAAAATTTAGATTTCAACCTAAGTTTACTAGAAATTACAAATATTTCTTTATATGGTGTGGGCAGGACATGCAGATTACACTATTAGCTACCTATTAGGATAATGATATAAGACCTTTACATTTTGGGTTATCTAAATTGCTGAGCTATTATGTTTTTTTTTTTGAACTGAAAATACAAATAGTTCACCTTTCTATAAAATCCTTGCTTATATAGTTTTTGATAGAGAACTCAAAGCTACTTTACGCTTTTTGCAGAGTTATATGAAACGTCCCGCATTGGTGATTTTATGTTGCGTTGTTGTTCATGCCTTCAAATGAAGCAAGCACAAGCATTGCCAAGCGCCTCAGTCAGAAGTAATGTCACTAAAAGGTATATATCCTTGAACTTATTATGCAGTTGAACAAATTTATAGACAGTTTCAAGTATATGAATTTTGTCGACTCCTAGCAGTATGGAGTGTTGTTTACCCAATTTCTCTATAATATGATTATGCATACTAGATAGCAGTGATGAAAATAACATTTTTGTGGCCGTCTAGATGGAGTAGCTAATGTTCACTAGGGGAGGGAAATTGTTGTTACTTGCTCGCAGGGGCGGAACTATTGAGGTTTGAGAGGAGACATTCTAAAAAAATTTAACATTTTAGTATAGGATATCAACCTAAAATTTATTACAAGTAACAATTTAAGTTCCCTTCAAATAGGGAGAATATAAATTTATTATAAATCTTCTCAAGAGAAGAAAATTACCTGACTATATATTAAACAATTATTTTGGATTTTGTAGCCTCAAACTAGTAAGTTCCCATCCCCAATGCCATGGCTGGATTAAGTTTAAGTTTCGTTTTTTTTTTTCCCTTCATAAATTTTAAAATTCTAAAATAGTTTTTGAATAGTTTTAAACCTGTTTTTTTCAAAACAAAGGGTATTATAATGGTCTTTTAACCAATTTATTCAAAACTGGGGGAAGTCTGCCAAAGTCCTAGTGTTAGGAGCGAACATGTGAACGAGGTGTACATTAGTAGGCTATAGTGCACGAACACGGTAAAATGGTGTTGTATTGTGTCAGTACTATTTGTGCCCGTATTTGTATTATAGATAACTACTTTTGTACTGATTTGAAAAGTTTTGTATCATGTATTTATGTCGTGTCCGTATTCGTGCAACATAGTCTAGTTGAGTTCCCTGAAACATATCCTTTTGAAACTTGAGTAGTAGATGTTTTCTCACTCTTTCTAAATAAATTATTTTCTTAAATCTATCTCAAAAGATATTTTTTAATTGTGATAATTGCTCAATCTTTTGGTAGAGCCATGTTTAGTTGGGACTGTTTTAGGACTGCTGTTGCTTTTCAAAAAGCAACAGTAGAAGCAGTTTCGAAAGCAGTATCCCTCCTGCTCTCAAAAGATTTCCCAAAGTTGAAGTCACTTTCCAATAAAATTTTATAACTGTTGTTATCAAACTACTTATCGGACTACTTTTTACAAAAAAATAAAAAACAGAAGCAACCATGATTAGCATTCCCAAACCAACTTTTAGACGGTTGCTCCATAGTCCATTTATGTGGATGGAAACAACTTGGTTCTTATTCAGTTTCTTATTGTAAACTTCACCTATTGATAAATTATTCTCGATTTGTTGATGAAAGCATAAAATCTGTTGGTTTCCATGGTATTGTTACAAGAGTATGTTAGTGTTTGCGAGTGCTTGAAATCCATGCATTTGATTAGTATAGCTCAGTCTAGGACTTCCCCTAAGTAGGGAATGTTAGGCATATAGGCTTCCATTTCAAATAGATCGTTATATGTTTTTTAAACTAGTCACACGACTTATTTGCATGTGAGAATATTTTCACATATACCCGATGCCTCATAATGTTTTTGTGAGAATATTAATTCAGTCACAAATGAGACAGGTGTGAGCACGGGGGTTGGGTATTGTCTAGTCCACATTAGTATATAATAATTAAATGTAAATTAGGGTTTATTGAGTAACATTGTAGGAATAAAGGATTTCAAATTGTCCTTGTACAATTTACATAACTATCGGTGGTGCAAAGTACCATCTTTTTAAAATTTACCTCTTCTGTTGTATAAATACTTGGTTCCCATACCTTGTGCTGCATATGATGAGTACCTCATGTTTCACATCCATAGGCCGCACATCTTAAATGTGAAGAATAATATTAGTATCGTCCAAAGTGTTGCACAAGCAATAAAACAAAGAGACAATGTAGAAATAGAATGAGAATGTGGTTCTAAGTATGGTCTTTTTTACATCATGATAGTGTTGATTGTGATACTGCTTTTTCCTACTTGAAGAAACCATGATTTGTTTTGAACTTATACATTCCTACTGATAATTTAAGCAAACATCCCTTCTTTCCCCTTATGATATAAGGTTTTTTGGATTATAATATTGTTGAGTGTTGAGTATATGTATGCTTTATTTTATTTTATTTTTGATACAAGATAAAAGATAAGAATTTTATTTTCTCTAACAGATCCTTGAAGAGGAAATCACAACACAGTGTTAACTCAGATAAGTTAACAAAAAAGTGGGTGTACTCAACTCTCTAGATAAAAATTATTTACTTCTTTGTAATTTTAGCCACTAATATTGAATATTTATTTTACAAGGAATATGGGATTGCATAAATTGGTCTTCATGTCAGATAAATTACCCGAGGGGACCAAAATGTGGTATGATGTAGATGGAAAGGTGTGCAATCTAGACGAGTTTAATGGTCATTACATATATTTGCATTTAAATTATATTATTGGACTAATATTTTTGTACTATGTTTCATAGGGAAAACTAAAACTAGAAGGGGAAAGAAAAGGCAATGGAATACTTTGTTCTCATTGCAGTCAAGTGGTAAAACTATATATATATGACTTTTCATCAATATCGAATTTTCATATTCTCTGTTGTTTCTTAGGCATTACTTAATGATCAGGTCACTCCTTCAAAGTTTGAACAACATGCTAAACAGGGTCAAAGACGAAAACCGTGAGTAGATTGTTGAAGGATTTCACAACCACCCGTCATTATGCAGACACATCATTTTGACTTATCTTATCCTTTCTTTTTTCAGATATAATCATATATACATTTCTGAAGATGTTACCCTACATGATTTATCAGTCAGCCTGTCAAAAGAAGAGAATTCAACATGCTATAAAGGTATCCCATCGTTTTATTATTGGTTGTATGTATATACATATAAAGTCAAATTTCTTCCACAATTAGTTTTTCTTGTTCTAATTTTCTAAGTTGTAACACTATCTGATTTAGCTAAGCATGTGGTGATCTTCTAGACAATCCATGTTTTTAGCTATTTATATATTTGAAGATATTAATAATTTAATACTTTATTTGGAGCTAGTTATACTATGTTCCAAGGGTTTTATGTTTTTAAGAGATTCTAAGTCAGTTGGTCAAGTTTAAACTTTAAACTAGCATAGATTTGATACATCATAGAAACTTGGGAAATTTATTATGAGATTAACGATCAGAATCAGTTACTCTCAAATGAAAATATGTCCCCTTTGAAGGGGAGGAAGGTAATGAAATGCTCCAAATGTCACTTGAGCACGATATTCATTCAAGGCACAACCAAAAAAAAAAAGAAAAAGAAAGAGCTTCGCTCAATTAGCCCTCCTACACTAACGCCTACTTTCTCTTCTCTTAAGTCTACAATTAGTGGGAGAGACATGATTCATACTATTGAGTGACCGACCCTTTCGTAGTTACTTCGATCAATAGGCCTCTATTTTTCATGAGCATTGGTTATACTTGTAATTATGTTTGTAGTGATAAATGCATATGCTATGTTATGTATGCCTCAATCAACCCCTAATACTTGTCTTCGTTTAAAATTAATATGACATTCTACTTTGAAATTATTCGCTATAAATGTTAAATTCAGTATCATGAACTGAAAGATAAAATTTTATAATTGACTTAGTTATATGTTAATTATATACATTGCTAAGACTAGTTAGACCTGAGTTCTTATTTATATATAATTAAACACTTATTGAGTTTCCTTTTTCAGACTAGCAGGACCTTGAAGATGACTCTGGGTTAATGAGTTTTTATGACGTGATTCATAGAACAATGTCTGTTTATAATTAGTAGTATAAGGGCTATCATTTGTTTACTATACTTAGTGTGGACACATAATTTGAATGGAATTATTATGAATGTTGTCATATGTTGGATTTCATGTTGATTTACTTTGTTGTATGGAAGATGTTATCATTTATAGGTCTAATGTATTTTAGATATCATAATTATTTTATATGTATTGTGCTAATATTCTGATAATATTAGTATTGATAATTCTGACAATCTTATATTGGAGTATTAGAGCAAGTTTGGATTCCACTAAGGTTTCATCCCATTCGCTTAAACGCCCTCGTTGGATTAGTATTTCAGAAACGTCCATTTGAGCCCCGAAATAATTGTAATGTTTGAAAAACACCCATCCAGAATGTAAACCATTCGGTGCACGCATTGTGTTTGGCATCAAATGGAGTATAGGTTGAAAGTGACCGCAATCCAGACTGATAATTAGAGTATTAGGTTTCATCACTATAGAAAAGATCCATAGGGTTATAAAATTTAGTGTCCAAATATAACTCGACATATCTTGTGTGCCTTCTATATTGATTTTCTTGAATAACTCATTATGGCATAACGGCATGATTTCTTTGACATAATAATATGTGCTTATATAATTTTGTAAGCAACTTACTATATATGAAAAAGATTTAAAAAAAAAATCTTTCTAACTACCTCGTATTTTGATTTGCAGATTTTCTAAAAACTTTTCAAAATTTCTAAAATCTTTTCCAAATTTTCTTTTAGTTATCCATACAATATATTGTTCATTGAGATAGTGTCATTGATTATATTGTATTTTGGAGTTTTAAAATAAATTTAGAAAATATGTGCATCATTTCAATGAGGTGCATGACATTCTACCTCGAGAAGTAGGGGTGAGCATCGGTTCGGTTCGGTCCGAACCGAACCGAAAAAATTAAAACCGAACTCAAAACCGAACCGACCAAATCAAAACCGAACCGAACCGAATTGGTTCAGAACCGAACCTGAACCGAACCGAATTGGTTCGGTTCGGTTCATCGGTTTTTCGGTTTTATATATATATATTATATATATATATTATATATATATATATATATATATATATATATAAAAACCGGTTTTAAAGTTCGGTTTTCGGTTCGGTTCGAAAACCGAACCCAAAAACCGAAAACCGAACCGAAAATCCAAAAAAACCGAACCTCCAAACCGACAACCGAACCGTTTAAAAAAAAACCGAACCGAAACCTTATTTCGGTTCGGTTCGGATCGGTTTTCGGTTTTAAACCGAGTTTTGCTCACCCCTATCGAGAAGTAGGTGTTCTTGTGCATCACTATGTATCTTATGTAGTACTGTGCTCTGTATCTTACTTTGTGACAACACTGACGGAAAACAAAGATGTGGTGTCCGTTGTGCAAACACCTTGGACATGGATACATAGTTGATCACTATATTGATGGTTTTATGTTCTGCATACATCTTGGTTTATGAAATATATTTTTGGTAATCCTATATCTCAGATTTTATATCAGATTTTTTTTTCCGCTAGATCTCCAAATAAAATACTTCCGAATTTATTTTCTTGCATTTTTTAATGCAGATAGCAGGATCACTAAAAAATGCAATAAAGTGCATATAATACCTTTATTCATTGTAACAACACATTTACTTGAATGCACAAAAATATGCGTTTGGTTTGACTAGGAAATCATATTTGTAAAGTTTGGTTTGACTAGGAAATCATATTTGTAAAGTGTGATCGCTTTGTCCAAGATACAAATCCTTGAAATTCGATATATCATGTGAATCATCTTGTAATGTAAGTAGGCTGTCATGCAAGGTTCACAATATCGGTATCGGAATCGTTATCGAACCATTCCTATGAGTATTGGGATCAGAGGTATCGGCAATATCGTCGGGTTTGGACCGGAGTATCTGTTTTTTTGGTATCGGAAAACAAATATTTATTAATAAATTATTAATATTTAGAAAATATATTTCATATATTTAGGCATAAATTTAAGTATTTTCACCGCATTTCTTAGTAGTTTTGAAATTGAATGAAATAATAATCGCCCTTGCCAATTGGTTTACATGTGATAGATAAGTTTTCTTCTTTTACATGCTTTTACAACCTTACTATTTTTTTAAACCCTTGCCGATTGGTCTTTTCCATTCAATTTTCTCTGCCGAATTGACTGAAAAGAGACCACCAATGTCGGTATCGGTTAGTATCGGGTATCGGTCGGTATCGATCGGATCGGGAA